>CM038792.1:284544220-284624654 GCA_021764765.1 Vicia sativa
AGGTGATCCTAGGGGCAAATGGACTCCGCCTCTGAGGACCATTTGTAGTCAGACAATATTTTTAAGCTATGATGCCAGCACCATGGATGGTGAAGACTTCCAGCACCCTGTGAGCAGAGACATAGTCAAAAATACTACATAAAAGAGACCCGCTGACTAGGCAAAATAAGGCGTCTGGCGGACCAGGTTCGGACAAAGATTAAGGATATATACAAAACATGTACACTTTAGGCCAGTCGAAAACACGAAAAGCGGCTTGGGCAAAAGGGTATCCGTGGTGAAAAACCCAGAAGGTGTTGTAGGCAAAAGTTAGGAGTTTAAGCGTACGGCTATGTCTCGTCGAGATCATCCACTACAGGACTACTATCGACATTCAAGATTGAATAAAATCAATTCACTCCTTTCTACTTACAATGAGGAGATGAGATAGTTGAGAATATATGAGTACTAGCATAGTTAGACTTAGATTGTTTCCGTAGCTTTTACCTTTCTTGTGTCCTGAACTACTTGGCCATACATACATTTCAAATGAATACAAGTTCTTTCTCTTCTACATTTTCTTGCAACATGCGTTTGCATAAAGTCAACATTTGCTTTGAATGATTATATGCATCGACAATAAAATCTATTCACAAGAATGTGAAAAGAGAACATCAAGTAATTACTACGGGCTCGAGAGGTGAGATGGCGACAAAAGTCACCAAAACATTTTCCCTATGACGTAATCCCGGAGGTGTCGCTTCATAACAAACCTTCCCAGTAATTATACATTAGTCCCAGTAGTGATTCCACTATTCAAACCATGTTACATCAGTCTCAAGCGATATGATTCATCTCCAGGAGAGTATCCCGGCAAAAATATCTCTCGACAATTATTCAATCCCCGGCGCAATATCGGACACGAAACTTGGTGGATAGTACTAGGAGAAACCTACATCTTTATTCCCCGACCATGGAATTACAGCGGGCTCCAGATCCTTCTTGGTCTCCCATGACAATTATCAAATACTCTCAAGCGAGTTTATGCATGAGACCCAGTAGGCGCATCCTAAATTATTCAGGAGTTGTACACGAGATCCTCGGCAGTAGCGCCTCCGATTTACCATCCCTACGGTATCTAGGCTCGAGACTTGGTGATAACACCGGAGGATCGAGGGTTATCTTTAACTCTCTCGGGGTTTCCATCCGTTTCATCCCCAGACGAGAGTTAGGAATCCTCCCAGCGGAACATCCGCATCTTCTTGAGATGGATATGTTTTGAAATACCACACATCCCATCATTCATACATTACTCATAGAAGTCATAATATATGCATATGTCATTCGTACACGTTGTCATACATCATACTTTATAAGACTAACATATATTCATCAAGTTTCTCTTGTTTTTTCAAGCGGTGAAAATCACTTAGAAACAAACGGGTCGGGGATTAATGCACGAAGCGAGACGGGAAAACTATCGAGCGACCGCTAGTTGTCCTAGACAATTGGTCGAGATTAATGCACGAAGCTGAGCGGAAAACTATACGAACGACCTTGTGGTTGTCCTCCAACAAGCATGGTCCAAGATTAATGCCAGAAGCGGACGGAAAACTATACGAGCGACCACCTAGTTGTCCTCCGACAGTGGTCGAGGATGTAAACCGGGGCGGAAAACTATCGACGATCACTGAGTTATCCTCCCATGCGGGCATTGGATCAATGCAGGGGCACAAGCAGGAAACTATCCATATTTTGCCAACTCTATCCTCGAGTAATGTTACGAAGATCAGTGGGCTACTCTTCTATCCAGTGACTCACAGTCTGGCGTCACGGCCTGTTGCCTGGATGGCATCTTAAGCCCGTCTCGGAGCTACTTGTCGAGCATTTCTCTGAATCTTTGCGTATTTGGTTAAAAACCAATACTAGAACCAATAACTTCATTCAGGTTGAGCCACGAAGTCTAACGTCACGACTCCTCGGATGGCATCTTAAGCCCGTCTCCATGTTCCTTTCATTTCCAAAACGTCTACGAGCCTGGCGTCACGGCTCCCGGCCGATCATTCCGGATGGCATCTTAAGCCCATCTCGAGACTCTCCTATTGGACAACAATCTCAAGTCTAGCGTCGGACTCATTCCCGGAAAAGTCTCCAACTTCTCCAAATGGCATCACAGTAAGCCCGTTCCGCGTCATCATCGGTCAGGCAGTGTTGCAAATTTTTCGGTGTACTCGGTGTTCAATCATCTTCTCTTTGGAGGTCACGAAGGCGGACATGCCAATCTAACCCTTTCGGTACAAGAGATGAGAGCAGGCATTGTCATACCCAAAATTTGCCCTCACTGCTTCTCGAGACATTTCATACATCCATACTCGAGTTCCTCGAAGGTTGATCGGACAAACCCTCTAGACAATCAACCCAAACTAGGGTTTGGCAATTCTCGAGATCGAGATGGACTTCAACATCTCCAATGGTCATCATGCCTCCTCACATGCTTCAAGATTCTCCATGTCAAGTTTGAGCCTCATAAGTCAAGTTTCCTCGGAATGATTGCTCGGATGGTTGAAAATCGGTTGTATGATGAACAAAAAGTCAACTATGGTCAATACAGTCAAACTTCATGATTTTTGGTCAACATCCTCATTTTGAAGTTACATTCATCATTTGATCAAGGGTTGATCATGATTCATCAAGAAAACTCAAGATTTGCTCGAAAAGTCAAACTTTCCAATTAGGGTTTCTTAGTAAAAATCAACAAACTTTGATTGAGCATAACTTCTTCATACTTTCTCGAAATTTTTCCACCACCTCTTGTTTTGAAGGAATTCAATTCTCTACAACTTCATGTCTCACAAGAATGTTCAAAAATGCTTCATTTGGAAGGTATGGATCAAAATATTACGAGGTCCTTTTCAAAGTCAACAAAAGTCAACTTTTTATTTTGAAGATTTATTGAGCATGGAAACTCAATTGAGATGAAACCAAAGAGGTTGGTTAGAGGACACTTATAGATTTCAAAAATTCCAAGAACACTCAAAAAGTGGAAAATTGAGCAAAATACACATTGCACAAGTTGGATTTTTGGTCACGAAAGAGATACTTGTAAAAATCAAAAATTTGCAAATGGGCCTAGTTTTTCTTCATTCAAACTTGTTCCTTAGATAATTTGGAACATCCAAGAATGCAATTTTAACTTTACTTTTCTATTTAATTTGGTTTTATTCATTTAAATACAAATTAAATTAAAAATAATTATAAAATCAAAATTAAATGCAAATTGATTTTCCTCTCATCCTTGAGGTCCAACTCACTCAAAAACATCGTTTTGAAATTGGTAAAGATTTGTAAGGAATTGATGAAAATTGATCAAAAGATAGATTTGATTTTATACAAAAATCAAATAATCTTTGCGATGATTGATGATTATTTGTTCCTCGAATCGTTTCAATTTTTCATCCATTATAAATATACAATGCATATCACACAAGAAGAGAACGAGAAAAATTGCTTGGAGGAACCTAACCTAATTCAAAAAAACCGTGCACTCTGAGTCACTAGCAGCCTTGGTTCTAGCTTGTTTCAATCGATTTTAGTATTCCATATTCCTTGGGTTGTTTAGAGTCGATCAGACCTTTACAAGTTGCAAAACCATCAAGAATCAAGCAATCAAATTTGGTTTGTTCATATATTTTTCAAAATCGATTTCTATTATTCATGCATTCTTAACACTTTTTGATTATTTGTTCATGATCAACATCAAGTTTGCAAGCTATCTGGGTGAATCGAGCTTTAGTGACACGGGCGAAAACCACCATTGTTAGGGTTTTCGGGCTTGAGATGGGGCTTACTAATTGGAAAAATTGGACGAACCAAGCATACGGGATGATCGGTGGATGAAAGCGTTGATTCATGTCTCACAATTCATTTATATTACTTGTGATTTTGATTTTTCTGGGGGCCTTGGCGTCGAACAAGAGCGGCTAAATGTTTAAAATTCAAAGCGAATAAGATGATGGTTGGCGCGTGATCTGGGCAATCAGAGAGCGACACCATTTAAAAACGTTTCGTTCCAATTCTTAAACACGTGTACAGTCCAGCTCGGTTGGTAAAAAAGCGTGGCGATGTCACCGGGACACGAGTTCGAATCCGATGCATGTGATGTGATTTTACAAGTTTGCATATTTTCTATTTTTCATTTCTTTTAATATTTTCATACTATTTAATTTATCTTTCATAATTTTTATCATGCATTTAAAAAACACCAAAAATATTTATTTTTTGCATATTCATCAGAAAGATACTTATTTAATTTTTAAAATTAAAATTATTATTTTTGCATGCATATTTAATTTAATTAATAATTAATTGTTTAAATAGCTTTTAATTGTTTTTAAATTATTAAATTAACTCCAAAAATTCCCAAAAAATTATTTTATCATATTAATGTGATTTCTAGTATAAACACTTTTTCTCATTCAAAAATTCTTATTTTTACTAACATTTTCCTCTTATGCAATTTTCTCCCGTTTCCCGATTTTTCATCTGTTCACAGGTTATCTTAGTTCGGACAATTTTTATCGTTTTTCTTTTCCAATTATGTAATTGCCTATAGGATGTAATATTTTAATTAGGACTTTTATTTTCCGCACTTTAAATTATGTATACGCTTTGAAGCCATGTAATAGCGTGGGATTTATCTTTCAGCGTCTTATAAGCTGTTAGTAATTAGGCGTGTATGGCAAGATAAAATGGACATAGATCACTCATAATTTTCAAGATAAAATATACGAATTTGACACGTCTTTTCACATGCCTTGGGGTAATTCTCTCTCGGTCGCCTTCAAGTCTGAATGGTCATGTCCTCGAGGCGGTATTACAGTTGCCTTCAAAACAAATCATCATGGTCCGCCCCGATACAAAGATCATAGACACGATGTCGCCTCCGAATACATGATCTTGACCCTCGTTTGTCGCCTAGGAAAAATGATGATAGTCCCTTCAATGTGTTAGGATACTCACTGCAAGGTTGCTTTACATGACCATCGATGTCCTTGAGATGTCCCACATCCAGCCAGATGGGTTACCTATCATCTAATGGTATGGATAGCACTATTCTAGGGGCGTGAAAACAACACAAACGACCATTACGGTGGTAATAAGACTTTTAGTTGGCACAAATCAAAATACTTTTCACTCGCTTTTGTCAAAGTTCAAAACTCTTTCCAAAGGAAACATTTTAGAACACTTTGTATGCATTCCTGCATGGATCATTACAGGAGTCAAGCGAAATGCCTTTTCAAACATTTTTTCAAACACCTTGAAGCACAATTTTAAAGTGATCTAAGAGCAACTAGGCGGTAGATAACTTCACGGATGGAAAGGGTGCTAATACCTTCGTTTTCATAACACTCCCTTACTCGAGAATCTAACGAGGTCTTTTTACGTACTTTTTCCTTCCCTTAATTGGATAAAAAGAAAAGTCGGTGGCGACTCTTGCTATCCGCATTTTGCGTACAAAAATCTCAAGTCGGTTCACGTGCACCTATCAGCAGATTCAATTAAAATATCTTGCATTAAGGTTTTTAAGCAGTGTTTTGGCAAGATAATAGAATTTGTGCTGATAGTGATTCAAACAAAGTGTCTTGAACGAGGCTTTAAGCCTAGTTATGGCGAAATCCGGGTTGTTCTGTGTGGGATCACAAGGTGGGTTCAAGGAGGGGCTGTTACAACTGTTGATCTTTAAGCTAGATTTTTAATTTTAAGGTGCCTCGTTAAAACCCTCACCATTGCCTAGGGAGCAGTGCACCATGGTTATTCATGCATTTTACATAATTTAAGCTGAAATACGTTTTGAAACCATTTGCATTCTCCAGGTCCTGGGTATCTTAGCAGCCTGATGTTTCAACATGAGCCATTATGAATTCTCTAGTACTCGGGAATGGGCCCTCCCGATTAGGAGACAACTTTCCCTGGTGGGATCAAGTAACCCTTCAAGCACGAGTCTCAGACCTCGAGAACCTTGTTGCTTCACTTTTAGGAGTAAAGCGTGCTATTCTTTGTGTGACAATTTCCCTTGGGTGTGCCATGTTCTCACCCCTCTTACACAAGGTGAGCCGGCATCAGACCACAGTTGGTTATTCCCTCAAAATTTTCTGGTCTATGCTGTGATGGTGGGCCTCCACATGAATCGTGGCATCGACACCAAAACCATGTTGAGAGGTGTTTCCAGAGGTTGTTGGTGAAGGGTGAGTGAGATGGGACCACTGAGACTTCATGAAGGTATTAAGCCCATGGTCCTTGGCTTCATCCTTCTTTCTTTATTGCATTTAAAATCCACATTGTGGATTCTTCATGGTTGGCTTGTGGATGCTCTACAAAGATAAATTTGTTTGTAATTCCAGATCGCACAAAACTCCACAATAGAAGCACTAGGTAATTGCGTCCATTTGTTGGATACAATAACCTAAGGAAATCCAAGGCGGAAAATTATATTCCTCAATAAAACCAATGTACCGCTCGTTGATGTCAGGATCACGCCTGGGCCTGCCCACTTGGTGAAGTGATCCACCGCTGATGAATTTCAATTGGTTGCCACGGTGGCAGGGGATGTCGACTTTCATTGATGAAGGCCCGAGAACCAAGACGGTGCGACTTGGCGTGTATGAATACCGGTCAAACATTTGACACTTTGCCAATGGTGACAAAATGAACCACGAGTCTTTCAACATAGTAGGCCAATGAATACCACCTTGCGTGGTATCTTCTTTGGACGGAGACAGACCACGCGTGGTTCCACAAACACCTTCCTGAAGACCTCTTTCATCACAAAATAACATCCTTGGAGACTGCATGGCCGTAACATCGGTATTTCTCCCAGTCACATATGGCTTGTCAAATTCATCCACAGAGCCTTCTTGAAATATTCTTAATCTTCACGCTCTTTCCTATCATCGGGTAAAACATATTTTGGAATCAGGTGTGATGGGAGACATCAACCGTCTTCCTCTGGAGCTACCAAAATATCTTCTTTTTCATATCTTGAAATGTCGATGTTTCTTGTATTACGGTTTGTTCGTCCGGAACCTTTGGTGGTAGCTAGAGGCGAGCTAGTAAGTCCGCTGGAGTATTTTCCTCCCTTGGGGCGTGACGGATCTCAAAAGCTTGAATCTCTTACAAATGGCGGTAGCACATTGGACGTAGCTACTAAGATTAGGTCCTGGCAAAATCTGACTCACGTCGGTAACAAGTTGGAAGTCAGTGGGATAAGTAAATGAGTCGCCCAGAGCCTCCAGAGCTAACCTCGGGGTAGACATGAGGGCCTCGTACCGACTTGATTGTTTCTTGTTTGGGCCAGATCCTAGAAATACTCAGTGTTATTTCACAGGACCCTCCAAGACTATTCAGTATGCTCCCCCGGTTGTGACTCATCGTGGAAGAACCCACATCACGGTGAATACTCTATTGGAGGCAGATTCTACCCATGAGTACGCGGGACACAGATTTTATACTAGTCGTGGGCTAAAGTGATATCATACTCGGTCGATTCAGCGCCCGGACACTATTCTCCGCCGAGTTGGTTTCTTGAAAATTTGCTTCAGTGTAAAGTTGGTTTTCACTGGGTGGATGCGGTAAAGTAATGTCTTAACCGAGCATTTTCACCAATGCTAGTGTCGACCGCTCGATATTTTGGTATCGAGTTACGCTCCTTGACTGCTGAAATGCCGGGACGGTCTCGACACATCTCTTGAACAGATACAGGCGATTGCATGATCGACACGGGAGATCAACACCCGTGCACGTATTCTCTTTTAGTGCGAGTCAAATTGGAGGTTGATAAACTACTTTACCTCTTGGGCAACTTCTTGCGCCTTAGTCTCAAATTCGGCCCTCTTTCTAATAGTTGTGAAGAGTGAATCGAGTTGTCACACACTGCAGATAAAAAATGAGAACAATCTTGAAACAGGGAATGATTATTTGTTGTACTTCACGTATTTTAGTCGGGCTTCTCATATCGATAACCACCTAGCATTTATCGGGTTAGCTTATTCCGGGTTGTCGACATGTTGCCTAGGAACTGCGGGCTTGCCAAAGTACATTTGTTTGAGTTCAGTAGTATACTTAGAATAGCTTGAGAAGGTTTCTTGATATCCACCACGTTTTACATCGGCTCCGTCTCTTAACCACGTGTCATCCACGTATACCTCAATATTCCTCTAATTTGTGGTGCGAAAACCATATCCATGTCTACGGTAGAGTGGCTGACGTTCTTTAACTTGACGACTTCACTTGATGAAGTAATTCTTAGATTTGTCATGAAGGTTGTCTTTGGAAGCATCCGTCGGGGTTCATTACGATTTAATTGTACCCACTAGCTCCATGAATCGGTGATCTATGTGTGGTGGGGATAAGGATCCTTGGACATGCTTTATTGAGATCGATGAAGTCATGCATCCTCGCTTCGGTTTTCTTCTTGACCATGACCACGTTAGATAGCCATGGGTCTTGAACTTCGCCAATGAATTCAGCCTTGATTAATTTTTCAACCTCCTCTTTAACGACCTTCCTCTTCTCTTCACCCATTTACGCTTGGTTGAGATATCGACCACCTCACATCGAGGTCGAGCCGGATGATGGCATATAATTTATGGGTTTATTAACGGCCCGTATCTGCGAGCTTCTAGGAAAAGAGGTCTAAATTCAGTCTCAGAACCTAGACTATCTCGGCTTCTTCCTCAGCAGAAAGTTGTGTCCCCAGATGAGTAATCTCTAAAGGTTGGGATCCAATCTTTACTTCTTTTATCTCCTCTTGAGGTCGAGATATCTGTTTGTGATCTATCTTGATCAATATGACCATTAACCTTATGGTCTTAGGGCTCCCATTGGCTCGACCTCTTCTTAATCTTCATGTTGTCTTTGTAACACTTTCAAGCGATCACACAGTCTCTCCGGACGATCCCGTACGGCCTCGCCCAACGGGTGCTTCATGAGTAGTCTGAGTTTGATAAAACCGCCTCAGAGATAAGACGGGGGCGTGTGATGATATTATCTGGCAGGAAGGCTACTGATAACGAACTCGGACATGTTTGGATTTTCATTGGTTCGAAGGTGGTTAATCTGGGGAGATGACCCGGCTGGGACTTTCATTTGGAGAGCGACAAAGTTCTGTTGACGACAACAACTCCTTTGGGTTGAAACCCATCCATTTCGAGTTCATACATGACATCAGTGAACTACCGAATCAATCAACATCGCTTTCATGAGGCAAAAACTCCTCGGCATCTTCCCGGGATAAGGTTATCACCCCGGGATCATCATCGGTTGCTTGACGGAGCCACGTACATCACGCCCAGTGCATACCTCTTAGAGCTCTGTTGGTGGAACCACCTCAAGCAAATCCTCGAGTAATTATTGAGCATATCTTGAGGATATTCTTTCCTCGAACCTCCTCAAAAACCTTACCCTTCTTTTTTGACAGTGAATCAGAAGCCTCCTCTCCTCTTGGTGGTGGATCGCATTTTCCGCCTTGTTCCGGGCTATCTTTCACATATGATGAAAGTTTACCCCCTGGATTAACTTCTCAATCTCTCTTCGTAGTTGAACATAGGCTTGGTTGTATGTCCTACAATGTGGTGGTAAACCAAGCTTCGGATCCTTTCCCATATGACATTAGCGCCTTCGGTTTCCACGACTTAGGAAATAGGTTCAAATGGTTCACGTCTCTCCAAATGTACTCCCTTATGGAATTCAACGGTGTGAAGGTCTCGCCTAATCTGGAGCTTACTGACTCGTGATGAAATCGTTTTTCCCGGAACCGATCTGGGTTCTTTGGTTGGTGGCGTCAAGTTTTTTGATCCGCATTATCATATCGACCTTTGCCGCTTTCTTTAGAATCTGGGCTCTTCTCATATTGCTTTCTTCACCTTTCACGTAACATTAAGCCCGGTCGTAATTTAGGTCCACTACTCTTGGCGGTTTACGAGAGACTCGTTAATTGATCGGCCTTGAGCCGGGTCTTGAAATATTCGCGGTGACTGCGGGATGTTGCTGATGTTGAATAGTGAGGATAGTGGCCAGCTTCAGATGGTGGTTTGCGGGCGCTGAATAATCTTGTTGAAGTCTTGGTAACTAACCACGGAGGCAGTGACAGACCCATTGTACTGCCTTGAATTCCACAGAAGTTCGATGATGCTTGCATTTCGGAGATCTGTTGCTCAATGATAACCATCGTGTTGTTAGCGGAATGATGTGCTCTGAGAGTCGATCTTCCGTCGTATGTTGCTAGAATGGGAGGCTTGAAATTCAGGGACAACATCCCCAAATGGCTTGAGATAAGGGTTGTGGCTCGAGTTACGATTCTTGGTCTTATTTAGTCAAGCTCCTCATTGAAGGCTTAAACCTTTATCTTGTAGAGTGTCATTCTTGTGAATCATCGAACATGGCGACAAGCGTGTCGGTGCGGAGGATCGGTTGAGTTCGTCGTTGACATCGTCTTTATCGTATCTTGTCGGTGGCACAGGATTGATTTCACGGAGGCCCGTGGTGGGCGTAATGTTCTTACAATAAAACTTATATATTTGTATTTAGGGTTTGGAGCTCAAGCTATCTTGAACTCCACGCTAATGAATGTCTTGCTTATCCATTTGGTGGGCTATATATATCGTTGACTCGTGACTTCCGTCTTGGCGTAATAATGGCAGCTCCATAAATGGTTAAAGATGCATAGCGTCCATGGTTTCTAGCAATGATGGCTTCATTGTGTAGCGTGCCTCTAAGATTAATGTGGGAGTTTCCTCCGAAACAAATCCGTAACGTTAAGCCATTAGTAGGTTGGATCTTGGCGGTATGGCTGGGATGTATACGGTCCATGCTTACGCCTCCGTACTCTCAATCGAGCACCATTCTCGGCTCATCCCTTGTTAGTATTCCTACCATTAGAGCAACTTGACATTATCCTTGAGATGGTGGAAATTCAACGGGTTCATCATTGTTTTGTGAACAGTTAGCTTTCCACGAAGTTATTAGTGTCGAATATTTGACTATGTCAAGTAAGCGGATGAATGTGAGTACATTAATGGCCGATTGGTAGTGTTTATGTTATGTTCTTGATGGAACTAAAGGGAAGGGTAAGATTAATGAGTTACCCGTTGTGAATGAATTTCGAGAAGTTTTCGGAAGATGTTAGCGAGTTGCCACCTTAGAAGTGGAATTTTCTATAGGTTTGATTGCTAGAACTAGTCCGGTGTTGATGGTGCCATATCACGTATGCATCGAGTTGGCTGAATTGAAGAAGCAATTGGAGGCTACTTGAAAGAAATTTATTAAATCAGGAGTGTTCTCCGGTGGGGTGCTCTTGTGTTTTGGTTAAGAAGAAAGAATGTTCGATGAGGCGTGTGTTGATTACAGGCGGTTGAATAAAGTTACGATCAAAATGAAGTATCCATTTCTAGGATTGATGATTTGATGATCAGCTGGTTGGAGCTTGTGTATTCGATAAGATTGATGCGGGGTATGGATATCATCATTAGGTGTAAAAGCGGAAGATATTGAGGAAGGCAGCGTTTAGAGCGGTATGGACATTCACAGTACATTATGCCGTTTGGATTACTAATGCACAGGTGTTTTTATGGATTATATAGACGGGATATTTCATGCGTATCTTAATAAATTCATGGTGGTTTTATTGATGACATTGATCTGCTCGAGGGTGATGAAGAGCATCTGAACATTTGAGGTGTGTTGGAGTTGTTAAAGACAAGAAGATTTATGTGAAGTTGTCTAAGTGTGAATTCTAGTTAAGTGAAGTAAGATTTCACGGTCATGTGATGTCAAGAGATGGTATTGTTGTTGATCCTCTGAAGGTGAAGGGGTATCTCGATGGGATGAAAAATGTTTACGAAATTAAGTAGTTTCCTTGGTCTTCTGGGTTACTATAGAAAGTTCATTGAGGGATTTTGAAGTTAGTATCGTTGACTAAGTTAACAAGAAGAAATACAGTGTTTGTATGGGATTCGGAATGCAAAAGGTTTCGAGGTTTAAAGGAGATGGGCTAGTGCTCCGATTTTGATATTTAGAATCAGTGAAATCTTTTATTGTGTCAGTGATGCTTCATGATGGGTTTAGATGGTGTTTGATGCGAATAAGAAGGTGGTAGCTTATGTGAGATAGTTGAAGATTCATGAAAGGAATTATCGACTCGCAGATTTGGATTTGGCGGTTGTAGTATTAGTTTTGGAATTGTGGAGCCTTTCTACATGGTTCTCGAGTTGGGGTATTTAGTGATCATAAGGTCTAGAGATATTACTTTGATTAGAAGAGCTCAATATGAGGCGAGAAGAGGTGGTTAGAATTACGAGCGATTATGATTCAGTTTGAATTACCATCCTTGTAAAGATAGCGTTGTTCTTGAGATGCATTGTGTGTACGGTTGGGAGAAGGCTTGTTTGTTTTGCGTTTATACATAAATGTTGCGATTAGCCAGTCATTTGCCGACTTTTCTTTTATCAATTAAGGGAAGGGAAAAGAGCAGGAAAAGACAACCGTTAGATTACAGTGCGGGAGGAGTTATGAAAGGCAAAGGTGTGCTTCCTTTCCGTCCATGGTATCTACAGACTCTTGTTTCTTCTTTCCTTTATACATTGCTTTCTCGTGTGTGTTTGAAAGATGTTTTGAAGGCATTTCACTTTGACTTCGTAATGATTCTCATTTGGAATGTATCTGAAGTGTTTGGAAATGTTTTGTTTTGAAAAAGTATTTTAACTGTAATGATTCTGTTGGAATGTGTACAAAGTGTTTGAAAAGTTTTGAAAATAGTGTGAGGGTATGGAAAGTATTTTTGAATTTATTGGACAGCGAAAGTCTTATTACATACTCGATGGTGGTTTCCGGTTATTTTGCCTTCCTTTTGGTGGTATATCCATACTGATTAGTTGGTGGGTAAATCTGTCCATTGGATGTAGCGGTTCAAAGGATCATAGTATGGTCGTAGAGAGGAAACATGTGAGGGATACCTTGGCATATTCGGTTGGGACGAGACATCACTTTTAAGTGAGGCGGCAATGGGGGACTAGATCATGTATTAGTAGGCAGCAATCGGGGTCATGGGGACTATGATCTTTATATCGAAGGGACTATGATGTTGTTATTCGTGAGCTGACGTGCTAAGATATCCACTATGTTGGGGGCATCAGGTGTTTGAGAGGCAATGAGAGATGCCTAGGTGAGTGCAAGTGTGAAGGTGTTTGTATTCGGATATGTTATCTTGTGTTTAGAAGTGATCATGTTGTTTTAGTCTTGCCATACATGCCTAATTACTAGCGATTAGATATGTGGTGAAATTAAGTTGCGGAAATGTAAAATGCGGAAAGTAAATCTCACGCTATTACATGGCTTTGGAGCGGATACATAATAGGGTGCACAAAAGTCTGAAATGTAAAGTCTTGGAAAGTAAAGTGGGAGTAAATTCTGTTGTTACATGATAAAAATTGAGCGACCTATGTCATCCTTTCTAGAATTTTAAATCACAGTAAAATATAGATAATCGAATAATAAGAAAATGTTAGTAAAATATTTTGGAATTAGTAGAAAAAGGTTTGAGTTAGTAATCCTAACTACTAGAAAGAAATTATTTTAGGGTTTTGTGATTGATTTTAAATAAAAAAAATCTAATTCTAATTAATTAGTATTTAATTAGAAAAAAAATGATTTAAATATGAATAAAAAAGAAAATATTTTTTTGTGTCAAAAACTAAATAAAGGTTTTTGAAACCTAAATCTAAAATTAAACATTTTTTAGAGTTTTAGAAAATAGTTTAAAGATAAGAAAATAAATCGATTAAGAAGAAAATTAAAAGGAAAATAGAAAGAAATAAATGATTTTTGTGCTTTTTGTTAGAACTTCTGACTCTGTTCGTCCCAGAACTTCTGGCTCACTCTTTCCAGAACTTCTGGAAATTGGGTTATCGTTCCTTGCTAGAACTTTTGGGAACTGTTCTTTCCAGAACCTCTGAGTTATCATTCCTTGGAACTAGAAATTTGTATGGAAGTTCCTTCGAACTTCTAGAAACACATTTTTCAAAACTTACGGAGGTTGTCTGGTTCCTTCCGAACTCTGGGCACATTTTCCAAAACTTGGAGTTGTGTCACGTTACTGCGTAAATCATAAAGATGTTAGAAAAAACATTGGCAAAAGCGGGGTTGGAACCGTGCCTGAGAGAAGAATCACGAGGAAGCGTGTGCATGTGTGAGCCATTTGAAGCATGATACATCCATGTATTTAGTTACATATATTAATATGTATGTGATTTTAACTTACGAATTAAGCCAAATAGGAACCAAATCGTTGGGCGCCCAGAAGATTCAAATTGATCATTCGTATACCTTGCCTCGACGGTTGACCCCAAGTCGGGCGCTGAGTGATTACGGTTGTCTTCTCGGTGCAATAATCACCAAACTTGTAAAATCAATGAAAATGAGCCAAAACAACCTAGATCCATAATGGGATGCTTTCTGAATCCATGGTCGTATTATCTCGATTTGAAACTTCACGTAACCATGGTTTGCAACTCAGCGGTTTGTATGCCTAATCATGGAAAATCGCGATTTGGCCACTAAGCCTTGCAAGCGATGGATCTATCATGTTCTAATCAACCTCGGGAACATATTAGCATGGTTAGATGGAACTAAAATGTAATATAAATAGAATACAATTCATGAAAAATGTGTAGCGGATGTTTGTGGTATACCGATTGAATATACTTGTCACGGATAATGATGTGTGCTTACTCGATGTTACCTCGAGCCGTTTACGTGCTTGGGTTCTGGAAGAAATTTGAGATTGAGCTCGAAATACAAGTTTCTTTGATTTTTTTGGAGAATTAGGGTTTCTTGTGGAGGCAAGGATTTTTTCTCTTTTTTCTTCCCTCTGGCTTTTGGTCTTGTAATGTATATATAGCGCAGAAGATTTGATCAAGAATAATGAGAAAATATTTTGTCTTGAATGCAAAAATATTCTCTTGTAAATGTTTATCAAATCTTGCCAAAAATGTATTTTTCCTTCCTTGTAGCATCTTGCACGAATTTGATAGCTTGCATGGGTTATCTTGGACCTCGAAGACGGTAGAAACCAAATGACTGTCATAACCTTCCTCCTTGATTTTTTTTAAATGCTTTAATTCCAAAATAAATTAAATAAATGGAAAGGAGGCGTGTAAATGGACTTAGGGGTCGTGGATATTCTCAAGAACAAGTATGGATCATGAAAACTTAAGCCCATTTGGAGAATATTTGCATTTCCTAGGTATTTTCCTTTGTTGACCTCCACAAAAATTTTAAACTTGCACAATTTGTATCTTGCTCAATTTTAACATTTTGGTGTTCTTTGACTCTTTAAGCTCGGGATATCCTCTAAACACTAATTTTGGTTTGATCCTCATTGAAGTTTCCATGTTCATGAACAACTTGCGACTTTTGTTGACTTTTAGAAGGACCTCTAATGTTTGATCCTTAAATGAAGCATTTACGGGTCAAGCTTGTGACACATGAAGTTTAGGGGTGAATTCCTTCAAATGATGCTTTGGTGGAAAAATTTACGATGAAGTATGTGGAAGTTATGCACAGTCAAGGATTCTATGACTTTTGCTTGAAAAACCCTAACTTAGAATCTTTGACTTTTGATCAAACCTTGACTTTCCTTAAGGAATCATGGTCAACCCTAGATCATATGATAAATATTACTTCAAAATATTTATGTTGACCAAAAATTATGAAGTTTGATTGTATGTTGACCACGTTTGACTTTACATTCAATCAATTGATTTCGATATACGAGCTGGATGAGCAAATTTGACTTGTGAGCTTGAAACTTGACATGGTGATCCCTTGAAGCATATGATGAGGTATGATGACCACTTGAAGCATTGGAAATCCATTTTTTTGATCAACCCTTGTGAAATCCTTAAGTATGGAGATGTGAGTTGTCTTGAGAAGTAGGAGGGCAAATTTTGGGGTATATTGATTGCCTGTTCAATCTTATTGTCTTAGGAAGGGTTTGATTGGTATGCTTGCCTTTTGTGACTGAAGGTGAAGATGATTGAACACTTGAAATCACAAAATTTGCACTCTGTTGTATGGAATGGGATTGTCCCGGTTGAGAATCTTGTTTGGAATGGGCTTACATATTCCATTTGGAGAAGCTAATCTTTGGAGAGTGAGTCATGTCGCTGAACTACATGTGTTTATCTTGAGAAATATCGAAGATGGGCTAAAGATGCCATCCGGAGAGATGAAAATGTGTGATGGAGATGGGCTTAAGATGCCATGCGGGGCGGTTGATAATAAGAGGTGTGAGAATAAACCTTCTCTGGCTATTTACAGGATGAATAGTTGTTAGAATGTAGATGGTTTTCGTATTGTTTTGGGTGTTAATCTTTGACACATTTTGGAAATAATTTTCATGGTCATTCGGATAGTTCTCGAGTCTTGTTTAGGATTATTAATCTTTGACCTTGGTTGAAAATAACTTTTACACTGTGGAAATAACTCTTGACGGGATATGGTTAGATCATCTGATTATGATTAATGTAATTATATGATAATGTTCATGAATGATATATGCACATGTTATGATTTTATGAATAATGTATGAATGTAGATGTTGTGGTATTTCAAAATATATCTATCTTTTAGAAGATAGGAGCGTTACTTTGGAGATTTTGGTTTACGCTTGAGGATGAAGTTGTTGAAAACCACGATTGGAATCAGAGATAATTCAGTTGATCATGAGAGATACTGGGCGGGGATGAAATATCTTGTGTGTATGAACCTTTGCAGGGATGATGTGGCGCAGAATAACTTTATTCTTTGCTTGAAGGCAGGATGTAATTGGTTGATGTGTTCTTTCAGGGACCAATGTAACATGATGACTTGAATAAGGATAGTATGATGGGATCCTTGCTGGGGACTAATGTGATGAATGTGAGGATCCTTTGCTCGGGGACTAGCGTGATGAAGATGATGGGATCCGGCTCGGGGACTAGCGTGATGGTGGGGATCATTGCTTGGGGACTAATGTGATGAAGTTGAAGGCGATGGGATCAGCGCTCGGGACTAGCGTGATAAATTGATAGGATCCTTTGTGGGGACTAGCGTGATGAAGGCGATGGGATCACGCTCGGGGACTAACATGATGAATGTAGAGGATCCTTTGCTCGGGGACTAAAGCGATGAAGTTGGGCGATGGGATCCTGCTCGGGAAATAATGTCATGAAGGTAGAGGATCCTTTGCTCGGGGACTAATGTGATGAATGTGAGGATCCTTTGCTAGGGACTAATGTGATGAATGTGAGGATCCTTTGCTCGGGAATAGCATTGATGAAGTTGAAGCTAATGGGATCATTGTTGGGGACTAATATGATGAAGGTAAGGATCCTTTGCTGGGGACTACTGTGATGAGTTGATGGGATCATTTGCTGGGGACTAATATGATAAAGTTGAAGCGATGGGATCGCTAACAAGACGCTAATGTGATGAATGTAGAGGATCAGCTCGGGGACCATGTGATGAATGTAAGGATCCTTTGCTCGAGCACTACGTGATGAAGATGATGGGATCGATGCTGGGGAATAACATGATAAAGGCGGGGATCTTTTATTGGGGACTAATGTGATGAAGTTGGGCGATGGGATCCTTTGCTCGGGGACTAGCGTGATGAAGTTGATAGGATCACTGCTCGGGGATTAACGTGATGAAGTTGATAGGATCACTTCTTAGGGACTAACATGATGAATGTAGAGGGTCAGTGCTCAGGAACTAACATGATGAAGTTGGAAGCTTATAAGATCCTTTGCTTGCAGGGACTCGTCATGAGGTGGGGATCATGCTCGGGGACTAATGTGATGAATGTAGAGGATAACTGCTGGGATTAATGTGATGAATGTTGAGGATCCTTTGCTGGGGACTAACATGCTGAAGTTCAAGCTAATAGGATCATTGATCGAGGACTAATGTGATGGAGGTAGAGGATCCTTTGCTGGGGACTAACGTGATGAGTTGATAAGATCATTGCTAGGGGCTCTAATTTCATGAATGTGAGGGATCCTTTGCTAGGGGACTAATATGATGAATGTAAGGATCAGCTTTGGGGACTAGCGTGATGAACATGATCGATCAGCTAGGGAATAACATGATGAAGGGGATCATTGCTTGGGGACTAATGTGATGAAGTTGGGCGATGGTATCATTACAGGGACTAGCGTGATGAAGTTGATGGGATCCTTTGCTCGGGGACTAGCGTGATGGGCGATAGGATCCTTGCTCAGGGACTAACCCAGTGAATATGGGGATCAGCTGCAGGACTAACATGAGTGAAGTTGAAGGCGTGGGATCAGCGCTCGGGGACTAATGTCATGAAGATGCAGGATCGGTGCTAGGGACTAATGTTATGAATGTGAGGATCACTGCTCGGGAATTAATGTGATGTATATAGGAGATCACTGCTCGGGGACTAACGTGATGAAGTCGGCTAATGGGATCACTACAGGGGACTAATCGATGAAGGTGAGGATCACTGACTCGGGACTAGCGTGATGAGTTGATAGGATCAGCGCTCGGGGACTAACATGATGGGCGAGGGCGATAGGATCCTTTGCTCGGGGACTAGCGTTGAAGTTGATAGGATCATTGCTGGAGACTATCATGATGGAAATGGGATCACTTGCTTTCGGAGGTAACATGATGAATGTAGAGGATCAATGATCAGGGACTAACATGATGAAGTTGAAGCTGATAGGATCACTGCTCGGGGACTAATGTTATAAAGGTAGAGGATCAGTGCTTGGGGACTAATGTTATGAATGTAGAGGATCACTGCTCGGGAATTAATGTGATGTATATAGGAGATCATTGCTCGGGGACTAACGTGATGAAGTCGAAGCTAATAGGATCACTGACCGGGGACTAATACGATGAAGGTAGAGGATCACAGCTCGGGGACTAACGTGATGAAGTTGATAGGATCACTGCTCGGGGACTAACATGATGAAATTTGGGCGTGGGATCCTTTGCTCGGGGACTAACGTGGTGAAGTTGATAGGATCATTGCTCGGAGACTATCGTGATGAAGCTGATAGGATCACTGCTCGGGGACTAACTTGATGAATATGGAGGATCACTGCTCTAGGACTAACATGATGAAGTTGAAGCTGATAGGATCACTGCTCAGGGACTAATGTCATGAAGGTAGAGGATCAGTGCTCGGGGACTAATGTTATGAATGTAGAGGATCAGCACACTCGGGATTAATGTGATGTATATGGAGATCCTTTGCTGGGGACTAGCGTGATGAAGTCGAGCTAATAGGGATCGGCTGGGGACTAATGCGATGAAGGTAGATGATCACAGCTCGGGGACTAACGTGATGAAGTTGATAGGATCACTGCTCGGGGACTAACATGATGAAGCTGAAGATGATAGGATCACTGCTCGGGGACTAACGTGATGAAGTTGATAGGATCATTGCTCGGAGACTATCGTGATGGTGATATGGGATCCTTTGAGGAGACTAACATGATGAATGTAGAGGATCAATGATCAGGGACTAACATGATGAAGTTGAAGCTGATAGGATCACTGCTCGGGGACTAATGTCATAAAGGTAGAGGATCAGTGCTTGGGGACTAATGTTATGAATGTAGAGGATCACTGCTCGGGAATTAATGTGATGTATATAGGAGATCTGCTCGGGGACTAACGTGATGAAGTCGAAGCTAATAGGATCACTGACCGGGGACTAATGCGATGAAGGTAGAGGATCACAGCTCGGGGACTAACGTGATGAAGTTGATAGGATCACTGCTCGGGGACTAACATGATGAGCTCAGGCGGTGGGATCCTTTGCTGGGGACTAGCGTGAAGTTGATAGGATCATTGCTCGGAGACTATCATGATGAAGCTGATAGGATCACTGCTCAGAGACTAACATGATGAATGTAGAGGATGATGGGGACAAACATGATGAAGTTGGGCGATAGGATCCTTTGCAGGGGACTAATGTCATAAGGTAGAGGATCTGCGCTAGGGGACTAATGTGATGAATGGAGGATCCTGCTTGGGGACTAATGTGATGAATGTGAGAGGATCAGCTGGGACTAGCGTGATGAAGTTGATAGGATCCTTTGCTGGGACTAATGTGATTAATGTAGGATCACGGTTAGGGACTAATTTGATGAAGATGATGGGATCGATGCTGGGAATAACATGATGGGCGAGGGACCATTTCTTGAGCACAATGTGATGAAGTTGAGCATGGGACCAGCTGCTGGGGACTAACATGATGAAGTTGATGGGATCACGCTCGGGGACTAGCGAGATGGAAGTATGGGATCCTTTGCTCAAGATAACATGATGAATATAGAGGATTCTTGCTGGGGACTAACATGATGAAGTTGGCGATAATGGGATCAACTCGGGGACTAATGTCATGAAGGTGCAGGATGGGTGCTCGGGGGACTAATGTTATGAATGTAGAGGATCCTTGCTCGAAATTAATGTGATGAATGTGGGGATCACTGCTCGGGGACTAGCGTGATGAAGTTAAAGCTAATGGGATCAGCGGAGGGACTAATGTGATGAAGGTAGAGGATCAGCGCTGGGGACTAGCGTGATGAAGTTGATGGGATCACTGGGGGACTAACATGATGAAGTTGAAACTTATGGGATCCTTTGCTCGGGAACTAATGTGATGAATGTGAGGATCGCGCTAGGGGACTAATGTGATGAATGTGAGGGATTCTTGCTCGGGGACTAGCGTGATGAAGATGATAAGATCAGTGCTGGGAATAACATGTGAAGCTAAGGATCGCTTGGGGACTAATGTTGAAGTTGGGATAGGATCAGCTTGAGGACTAGCGTGATGAAGTTGATGGGATCAGTGCTCGGGGACAACGTGGTGATGGGATCCTTTCAGGGACTAACATGATGAATGTAGAGGATCCGCTCGGGGACTAACATGGTGAAGTTGAGGGCGATAGGATCCTTTGCTGGGGACTAATGTCATGAAGGTAGGATCAGGGTCGGGGACTAATGTGATGAATGTGGGGGATCCTTTGCTGGGGACTAATTTGATGAATGTAGAGGATCACTGCTCGGGGACTAACGTTATAAAGTTGAAGCTAATAGGATCACTGACCGGGGACTAATGTGATGAAGGTAGAGGATCCTTTCGTGCACTAGCGTTGATGGCGTTGATGGGATCACTTCTAGGGGACTAACATGATGAAGTTGGGCGTGGGATCGCGCAAGGGCACTAATGTGATGAATGTAAGGATCCACATTAGGGAGTAATGTGATGAATGTAGAGGATCACTGCTCATGGACTAAAGTGATGAAGATGATAGGATCAATTCTCGGGGAATAACATGATGGAGCTAAGGAACATTGCATGGGGACTAATGTGATGAAGTAGAAGCTGACAGGATCACTGTTCGGGGAATAACGTGATGAAGTTGACAATATCACTTCTCGAGGACTAACGTGATGAAGTTGATAGGATCACTGCTCAAGGACTAACATGATGAATGTAGAGGATCACTGCTCAGGGACTGACATGATGACGTTGAAGCTGATAGGATCACTTCTCGGGGACTAATGTCATGAAGGTAGAGGATCAGTGCTTGGGGACTAATGTTATGAATATAGAGGATCACTGCTCGGGGACTAATGTGATGAATGTAGAGGATCCCTGCTCAGGGGCTAAAGTGATGAAGATGATAGGATCAATGCTCGGGGAATAACATGATGGGTAGGATCATTCTGGGGACTAATGTGATGAAGTTGAAGCTGTTAGGATCACTGCTCGGGGACTAACGTGATGAATTTGATAGGATCACTGCGTGAGGACTAACGTGATGAAGCTGATAGGATCACCACTCAGGGACTAACATGATGAATGTGGAGGATCACTGCTCTGGGACTAACATGATGAAGTTGAAGCTAATAGGATCACTGCTCGGGGACTAATGTCATGAAGGTAGAGGATTAGTGCTCGGGGATTAATGTTATGAATGTAGAGGATCACTGCTCGGGAATTAAATTGATGAAGCTAGGGGATCACTGCTCGGGGAGTAACGTGATGAAGTTAAAGCTAATAGGATCACAGACCGGGGACTAAGGTGATGAAGGTAGAGGATCACCACTCGGGGACTAACGTGATTAAGTTGATAGGATCACTGCTCGGGGACTAACATGGTGAAGCTGAAAATGATAGGATCACTGCTCGAGGATTAATGTGATGAATGTAGAGGATCACTGCTCGGGGAATAATGTGATGAATGTAGAGGATCACTGCTCAGGGTCTAATGTGATGAATGTAGAGGATCAGAACTCGGGGACTAACGCGATGAAGTTGATAGGATAATTGTTTGAGAACAAACATGATGAGTTGAAGGATCCTTTGCTCGGGGACTAACATGTGAAGTTGATAGAATCATTGCTCGGAGACTAACGTGATAAACTTGATAGGATCACTTCTCAGGGACTAACATGATAAATGTAGAGGATCACTACTCAGGGACTAACGTGATGAAGATGATATGATCAATGCTCGGGGAATAACATGATGAAGCTAAGGATCATTTCTTGGGGACTAATGTGATGAAGTTGAAGCTGATAGGATCACTGCTCGGGGACTAACGTGATGAAGTTGATAGGATCACTGCTCGGGGACTAATGTGATGAAGCTGGTGATAGGATCACTTCTCAGAGATTAACATGATGAATGTAGAGGTTGACTGCTCAGGAACTAACACGATGAACTTGAAGCTTATAGGGTCACTGCTTGGGGACTAATGTCATGAAGGTAGAGGATCCCTGCTCGGGGACTAATGTGATAAATATAGGGGATCACTGCTCGAGGACTAATGTGATGAATGTAGAGGATCACTGCTCGGGGACTAATGTGATAAAGTTGAAGCTAATAGGATCACTTATCGGGGACTAATGTGATGAAGGTGAGCGATCCTTTGCTCGGGACTAGCGTGATGAAGTTGATATGATCAGCTGCTGGGGACTAACATGATGAGTTGGGCGGAAGAATCAGCTCTCGGGCTAATGTTATGAATATAGAGAATGGGTGCTCGGGGACTGAGTATGACGAGATGTAGAGGATCCTTTGCTCGGGGACTAGCGTGATGAGAGATGATAAGATCCTTTGCTGGGGACTAACATTATGAGTTGAAGGGATCCTTTACTAGGGGACTAACATGATGGTAGGCGGTATAATCCTTTGCTCAGGGACTAGCGTGATGAAGTTGATGGGATCCTTTCCGGAGACTAGCGTGGCCAGGCGATGGGATCAGCTGCTCGGGGCACTAACATGATGAATGTAAGGATCCTGCTCAGGGACTTACCTTTTGAGTTGGAGCATGGGATCAGCTTGCTGGGGACTAATGTCATGAAGGTAGAGGATCACTGCTCGGGGACTAATTTGATGAATATAGAGGATCACTGCTCGGGGACTAATGTGATGAATGTAGAGGATCACTGCTCGGGGACTAACATGATGAAGTTGAAGCTAATAGAATCACTGATCAAGGACTAATGTGATGAAGGTAGAGGATCACTGCTCGGGGACTAACGTGATGAAGTTGATAGGATCACTTCTCGAGGACTAACATGATGAAGTTCAAACTGATAGGATCATTGCTCGGGCACTAATCTCATGAATGTAGAGGATCACTGCTCGGGGACTAATGTGATGAATGTAGAGGATCACTGCTCAGGGACTAACGTGATGAAGATGATATGATCAATGCTCTGGGAATAACATGATGAAGTTGAGGATCGTTGCTTGGGGACTAATGTGATGAAGTTGAAGCTGATAGGATCATTTCTCGGGGACTAACTTGATGAAGTTGATAGGATCACTGCTCGGGACTAACATAATGAAGCTGATAGGATCACTGCTCAGGGACTAACATGATGAATGTAGAGGATCACTGCCCAGGGACTAACATGATGAAGTTGATGGGATCAGCTGGGGGACTAATGTCATGAAGGTAGAGGATCACTGCTCGGGGACTAATGTGATGAATGTAGAGGATCACTGCTCGGGGATTAATGTGATGAATGTAGAGGATCACTGCTCGGGGAATAACGTGATGAAGTTGAAGCTAATGGGATCAGACCGGGGACTAATATGATGGTGAAGGATCACTGCTAGGGGACTAGCGTGATGAAGTTGATGGGATCCTTTGCTCGGGGACTAGCGTTGATGAAGGCGATGGGATCACTTTGCTCGGGGACTAACATGATGAATGAGGGAGGATCCTTTCTGGGACTAACATGATGAAGTTGGGCGATGGGATCATTGCTCGGGGACTAATGTCACGAAGGTAGAGGATTAGTGCTCGTGGACTAATGTTATGAATATAGAGGATCACTGCTCGTGAATTAATGTGATGAATGTAGGAGATGACTGCTCTGGGACTAACGTGATGAAGTTGAAGCTAATAGGATCACTGACCGGGGACTAATGTGATAAAGGTAGAGGATCACTGACCGGGGACTAATGTGATGAAGTTGATAGGATCAATGCTCGGGGATTAACATGATGAAGATGAAAATGACAAGAGCACTGCTCGGGGACTAACGTGATGAAGTTGATAGGATCATTGCTCGGAGACTAATGTGATGAAGCTGATAGGATCACTGCTCAGGTGCTAACTTAATGAATGTAGAGGATCAATGCTCAGGGACTAACATGATGAAGTTGAAGCTTATATGATCACTGCTCGGGGACTATTATCATGAAGGAAGAGGATCTCTTCTCGGGGACTAATGTGATGAATGTAGAGGATCACTGCTCGGGGACTAATGTGATGAATGTAGAGGATCACTGCTCGGGGACTAACGTGATGAAGTTAAAGTTAATATGATCACTGATCGGGGACTAATGTGATGAAGATAGAGGATCACAGCTCGGGGACTGACGTGATGAAGTTGATAGGATCACTACTCGGGGACTAACATGATGAAGTTGAAACTGATAGGATGACTGCTCGGGCACCAATGTGATGAATGTAGAGGATCACTGCTAGGGGACTAATGTGATGAATGTAGAGGATCACGGCTCAGGGACTAATGTGATAAAGATGATAGGATCAATGCTCGGGGAATAACATGATGAAGCAGAGGATCATTGCTTGGGGACTAATGTGATGAAGTTGAAGTTGATAGGATCACTGCACGGGGACTAACATGATGAAGTTGATAGGATCACTATTCGGGGACTAACGAGATGAAGCTGATAGGATCACTGCTCAAGGACTAACATGATGAATGTAGAGGATCACTGCTCAGGGACTAACATGATGAAGTTGAAGATAATAGGATCACTACTCGGAGACTAATGTCATGAAGGTAGAGGATCATTGCTCGGGGACTAATGTGATGAATGTAGAAGATCACTGCTCGGGGATTAATGTGATGAATGTAGAGGATCACTGCTCGGGGACTAACGTGATGAAGTTGAAGCTAATAGGATCACTGACCGGGGACTAATGTGATGAAGGTAGAGGATCACTGCTCGAGGACTAAAGTGATGAAGTTGATAGGATCACTTCTCAGGGACTAACATGATGAAGTTGAAAGTGATAGGATCACTACTCGGGCAGTGATGTGATGAATGCAGAGGATCACTGCTCGGGGACTAATGTGATGAATGTAGAGGATCACTGCTCAGGGACTAACGTGATGAAGATGATAAGATCAATGCTCGGGGAATAACATGATGAAGCTGAGGATCATTGCTTGGGGATTAATGTGATGAAGTTGAAGCTGATAGGATCACTGCTCGGGGACTAATGTGATGAAGTTTATAGGATCCTTTGCTGGGGACTAGCGTGATGGGCGATGGGATCCTTTGCTGGGGACTAACATGATGAATGAGGAGGATCACTGCTCTGGGACTAACATGATGAAGTTGAATCTGATAGGATCACTGCTCGGGGACTAATGTCACGAAGGTAGAGGATCAGTGCTCGGGGACTAATGTTATGAATGTAGAGGATCACTGCTCGTGAATTAATGTGATGAATGTAGGAGATGACTGCTCGGGGACTAACGTGATGAATTTGAAGCTAATAGGATCACTAACCGGGGACTAATGTGATAAAGGTAGAGGATCACTGACCGGGGACTAACGTGATGAAGTTGATAGGATCAATGCTCGGGGATTAACATGATGGAGAAAAATGACAGAGCCTTTGCTCGGGGACTAGCGTGATGAAGTTGATGGGATCCTTTGCTCGGAGACTAGCGTGATGAAGGTGATGGGATCCTTTGCTCGGTGCTAACTTAATGAATGTAGAGGATCAATGCTCAGGGACTAACATGATGAAGTTGTAGCTGATATGATCACTGCTCAGAGACTATTGTCATGAAGGAAGAGGATCTCTTCTCGGGGACTAATGTGATGAATGGAGGATCCTTTGCTCGGGGACTAATGTGATGAATGTGAGGATCCTTTGCTCGGGACTAACGTGATGAAGTTAAAGTTAATAGGATCAGATGGGGACTAATGCGATGAAGATGAGGATTACATTTCGGGGGCGTGTGATGAAGTTGATAGGATCCTTTGCTGGGGACTAACATGAGGAAGTTGCGATGGGATGTTGCTCAAGGCACGATGTGTAGAATGTAGAGGATCACTGCTAGGGGACTAATGTGATGAATGTAGAGGATCACGGCTCAGGGACTAACGTGATAAAGATGATAGGATTAATGCTCGGGGAATAACATGATGAAGCAGAGGAATATTGCTTGGGGACTAATGTGATGAAGTTGAAGTTGATAGGATCACTGCACAGGGACTAACATGATGAAGTTGATAGGATCACTATTCGGGGACTAACGAGATGAAGCTGATAGGATCACTGCTCAAGGACTAACATGATGAATGTAGAGGATCACTGCTCAGGGACTAACATGATGAAGTTGAAGATAATAGGATCACTACTCGGAGACTAATGTCATTAACGTAGAGGATCATTGCTCGGGGACTAATGTGATGAATGTAGAAGATCACTGCTCGGGGATTAATGTGATGAATGTAGAGGATCACTGCTCGGGGACTAACGTGATGAAGTTGAAGCTAATAGGATCACTCACCGGGGACTAATATGATGAAGGTAGAGGATCACTGCTCGAGGACTAACGTGATGAATTTGATAGGATCACTTCTCAGGGACTAACATGATGAAGTTTAAACTGATAGGATCACTACTCGGGCAGTAATGTGATGAATGCAGAGGATCACTGCTCGGGGACTAATGTTATGAATGTAGAGGATCACTGCTCAGGGACTAACGTGATGAAGATGATAAGATCAATGCTCGGGGAATAACATGATGAAGCTGAGGATCATTGCTTGGGGACTAATGTGATGAAGTTGAAGCTGATAGGATCACTGCTCGGGGACTAATGTGATGAAGTTGATAGGATCACTACTCAGGGATTAACGTGCTGAAGCTGATAGGATCACTGCTCAGGGACTAACATGATGAATGTGGAGGATCACT
Organism: Vicia sativa; assembly: GCA_021764765.1. Classification (NCBI taxonomy): domain Eukaryota; kingdom Viridiplantae; phylum Streptophyta; class Magnoliopsida; order Fabales; family Fabaceae; genus Vicia; species Vicia sativa. Next base: position 284,571,769 of record CM038792.1, read on the forward strand.
GCTCTGGGACTAACATGATGAAGTTGAAGCTGATAGGATAACTGCTCGGGGACTAATGTCATGAAGGTAGAAGATCAGTGCTCGGGGACTAATGTTCAGAATGTAGAGGATAACTGCTCGGGAATTAACGTGGTGAATGTAGGGGATCACTGCTCGGGGACTAACGTGATGAAGTTGAAGCTAATAGGATCACTGACCGGGAACTAATGTGATGAAGGTAGAGGATCACTGCTCGAGGACTAATGTGATGAAGTTGATAGGATCACTACTCGGGGACTAACATGATGAAGCTGAAACTGATAGCATCACTGCTCGGGGACTAACGTGATGAAGTTGATATGATCGCTGCTCGGAGAGTAACGTGATGAAGCTGATAGGATCACTGCTCAGGGAATAACATGATCAATGTAGAGGATCAATGCTCAGGGACTAACATGATGAAGTTGAAGCTGATAGGATCACTGCTCGGGGACTAATGTCATGAAGGTTGAGGATCTCTGCTCGGGGACTAATGTGGTGAATGGAGAGGATCACTGCTCGGGGACTAATGTGATGAATGTAGAGGATCACTGCTCGGGGACTAACGTGATGTTGAAGCTAATAGGATCACTGATCGGGGGACTAAGGTGATGAAGGTAGAGGATCACTGCTCGGGCACTAATGTGATGAATGTAGAGGATCACTGCTTGGGGACTAATGTGATGAATGTAGAGGATCACGGCTCAGGGACTAACGTGATGAAGATGATAGGATCACTGCTCAGGGACTAAGATAATGAATGTAGAGGATCAATGCTCAGGGACTAACATGATGCAGTTGAAGCTGATAGGATCACTGCTCAGGGACTCATGTCATGAAGGTAGAGGATCTCTGCTCGGGGACTAATGTGATAAATGGAAAGGATCAGTGCTCGGTGACTAATGTGATGAATGTAGAGGATCACTGCTCAATGACTAACGTGATGAATATGATAAGATCAATGCTCGGGGAATAACATGATAAAGCTGAGGATCATTGCTTGGGGACTAATGTGATGAAGTTGAAGCTGATAGGATCATTGCTCGGGAACTAATGTGATGAAGTTGATAGGATCACTACTCGGGGACTAACGTGCTGAAGCTAATAGGATCACTGCTCAGGGACTAACATGATGAATGTGGAGGATCACTGCTCTGGGACTAACATGATGAAGTTGAAGCTGATAGGATAACTGCTCGGGGACTAATGTCCAGAAGGTAGAGGATCAGTGCTCGGGGACTAATGTTCAGAATGTAGAGGATCACTGCTCGGGAATTAATATGGTGAATTTAGGGGATCACTGCTTGGGGACTAACGTGATGAAGTTGAAGCTAATATTATCACTGACCGGGGACTATTGTGATGAAGGTAGATGATCAATGCTCAGGGACTAACGTGATGAAAATGATAGGATCAATGCTCGGGGAATAACATGATGAAGCTGAGGATCATTGCTTGGGGACTAATGTGATGAAGTTGAAGTAGATAGGACCACTGCTCGGGGACTAACATGATGAAGTTGACAGGATCACTGCTCGGGGACTAACGAGATGAAGCTGATAGGATCACTGCTCAAGGACTAACATCATGAATGTATAGGATCACTGCTCGGGGACTAATGTCATGATGGTAGAGGATCACTGCTCGGGGACTAATATGATAAATGTAGATGATCACTGCTCAGGGATTAATGTGATGAATGTAGAGGATCAATGCTCGGGGACCAACATGATGAAGTTCAAGCTAATAGGATCACTGACTGGGGACTAATATGATGAAGGTACAGGATCACTACTCGAGGACTAACATGATGAAGTTGATAGGATCACTTCTCGGGGACTAACATGATGAAGTTGAAAGGATCACTGCTCGGGCACTAATGTGATGATTGTAGAGGATCACTGTTCGGGGAGTAATGTGATGAATGTAGAGGATCACTGATCATGGACTAAAGTGATGAAGATTATAGGATCAATTCTCGGGGAATAAAATGATGGAGCTAAGGAACATTGCATGGGGACTACTGTGATGAAGTTGAAGCTGACAGGATCACTGCTCGGGGAATAACGTGATGAACTTGACAATACCACTTCTCGAGGACTAACGTGATGAAGCTGATAGGATCACTGCTCAAGCACTAACATGATGAATGTAGAGGATCACTGCTCAGGGACTGACATGATGACGTTGAAGCTGATAGGATCACTTCTCGGGGACTAATGTCATGAAGGTAGAGGATCAGTGCTTGGGGACCAATGTTATGAATATAGAGGATCACTGCTCGGGGACTAATGTGATGAATATAGAGGATCACTGCTCAGGGACTAACGTGATGAAGTTGAAGCTAATAGAATCACTGATCAAGGACTAATGTGATGAAGGTAGAGGATCACTGCTCGGGGACTAACGTGATGAAGTTGATAGGATCATTGCTCGGGGACTAACGTGATGAAGTTGAAAGGATCACTGCTCGGGGACTAACGTGATGAATGAAGAGGATCACTGCTCAGGGACTACCATGATGAAGTTGAAGCTGATAGGTTCACTGCTCGGGGACTAATGTCTTGAAGGTAGAGGATCACTACTCGGGGACTAATGTGATGAATGCAGAGCATCACTGCTCAGGGACTAATGTGATGAATGTAGACGATCACTGCTAGGGGACTAACGTGATGAAGTTGAAGCTAATAGGATCACTGATCATGAACTAATATGATGAAAGTAGAGGATCACTGCTCGGGGACTAACGTGATGAAGTTGATAGGATCATTGCTCGGGGACTAACATGATTAAGATGGGCGGTAGGATCCTTTGCTCGGGCACTAATGTGGCAGATGTGAGGGTCCTTTGCTCGGGGACTAATGTGATAAATGGAGAGGATCACGGCTCAGGGACTAACATGATGAAGATGATAGGATCAATGCTCGGGGAATAATGTGATAAAGTTGAAAGGATCACTGTTCGGGGACTAACATGATGGGTGGCGGTAGGATCCTTTCTCGGGGACTAATGTGATGAATGTGAGGATCCTTGCTGGGGACTAATGTGATGAATGTAGAGGATCACTGCTCAGGGACTAATGTGATGAATGTAGAGGATAACTGCTCGGGGACTAACGTGGTGAAGTTGATCGGATCATTGCTCGGAGACTAACGGGATGAAGTTGAAAGGATCACTGCTCGGGGACTAACGTGATGAAGTTGATAGGATCATTGCTCGGAGACTAACGTGATGAAGTTGATAGGATCACTGCTCGGGGACTAACGTGATGAATGAAGAGGATCACTGCTCCGGGACTAACATGATGAAGTTGAAGTTGATATGATCACTGCTCGGGGACTAATGTCTTGAAGGTAGAGGATCACTGCTCGGGGACTAATGTGATGAATGCAGAGCATCACTGCTCAGGGACTAATGTGATGAATGTAAACGATCACTGCTAGGGGACTAACGTGATGAAGTTGAAGCTAATAGGATCACTGGTCATGGACTAATGTGATGAAGGTAGAGGATCACTGCTCGGGGACTAACGTGATGAAGTTGATAGGATCATTGCTCGGGGACTAACATGATGAAGATGAAACTGATAGGATCACTGCTCGAGCACTAATGTGACAAATGTAGAGGATCACTGCTCGGGGACTAATGTGATAAATGTAGAGGATCACGGCTCAGGGACGAACATGATAAAGATGATAGGATCAATGCTCGGGGAATAACGTGATGAAGTTGAAGGATCCTTTGTTAGGGGACTAACATGATGGTGGCGGTAGGATCAGCGCTCGGGGACTAATGTGATGAATGTGAGGATCACTGCTCGGGGACTAATGTGATGAATGTGAGGATCCTTTGCTCGGGACTAATGTGATGAATGTAGAGGATCACTGCTCGGGGACTAACGTGATGAAGTTGATAGGATCATTGCTCGGGGACTAACGTGATGAAGTTGAAAGGATCACTGCTCGGGGACTAACGTGATGAATGAATAGGATCACTGCTCAGGACTAACATGATGAAGTTGGTGATGGGATCCTTTGCTGGGGACTAATGTCTTGAAGGTAGAGGATCACTGCTTGGGGACTAATGTGATGAGTGCAGAGCATCACTGCTCAGGGACTAATGTGATGAATGTAGACGATCACTGCTAGGGGACTAACGTGATGAAGTTGAAGCTAATAGGATCACTGATCATGGACTAATGTGATGAAGGTAGAGGATCACTGCTCGGGGACTAACGTGATGAAGTTGATAGGATCATTGCTCGGGGACTAACATGATGAAGATGAAACTGATAGGATCACTGCTCGGGCACTAATGTGACAAATGTAGAGGATCACTGCTCGGGGACTAATGTGATAAATGTAGAGGATCATGGCCCAGGGACTATAATGATGAAGAAGATAGGATCAATGCTCGGGGAATAACGTGATAAAGTTGAAAGGATCACTGTTCGGGGACTAACATGATGGTGGGCGGTGGGATCATTGCTGGGGACTAATGTGATGAATGTAGAGGATCACTGCTCGGGGACTAATGTGATGAATGTAGAGGATCACTGCTCAGGGACTAATGTGATGAATGTAGAGGATCACTTCTCGGGGACTAACGTGATGAAGTTGATAGGATCATTGCTCGTGGACTAACGTGATGAAGTTGAAAGGATCACTGCTCGGGGACTAACGTGATGAATGAAGAGGATCACTGCTCAGGGACTAACATGATGAAGTTGAAGCTGATAGGATCACTGCTCGGGGACTAATGTGATGAATGCATACCATCACTGCTCAGGGACTAATGTGATGAATGTAGACGATCACTGCTAGCGGACTAACGTGATGAAGTTGAACCTAATAGGATCACTGATCATGGACTAATGTGATGAAGGTAGAGGATCACTGCTCGGGGACTAACGTGATGAAGTTGATAGGATCATTGCTCGGGGACTAACATTATGAAGATGAAACTGATAGGATCACTGCTCAGGGACTAATGTGACGAATGTACAGAATCACTGCTCGGGGACTAATGTGATAAATATAGAGGATCACGGCTCAGGGACTAACATGATGAATATGATAGGATCAATGCTCGGGGAATAACATGATGAAGCTGAGGATCATTGCTTGGGGACTAATGTGATAAAGTTGAAGCTGATAAGATCACTGCTCGGGGACTAACATGATGAAGTTGATTGGATCACTACTCGGGGACTAACGTGATGAAGCTGATAGGATCACTGCTCAAGGACTAACATGATGAATGTAGAGGATCATTGCTCGGGGACTAATGTGATGAAGTTGAAGCTGATAGGAACACTGATCAGGGACTAATATGATAAAGGTAGAGGATCACTGCTCGGAGATTAACGTGATGAAGTTGATAGGACGACTGCTCGGGGACTAACGTGATGAAGTTGAAACTGATAGGATCACTTCTTGGGGACTAATGTGATGTATGTAGAGGATCACTGCTCGGGGACTATTGTGATGAATATAGATGATCACTGCTCGGGGACTAACGTGATGAAGTTGATAGGATCACTACTCAGGGACTAACGTGATGAAGTTGAAGGATCCTTTGTTCGGGAGTAACATGATGGGCTGGGCGATGGGATCCTTTGCTCGGGACTAATGTGATGAATGTAGAGGATCACTGCTCGGGGACTAATGTGATGAATGTAGAGGATCACTGCTCAGGGACTAATGTGATGAATGTAGAGGATCACTGCTCGGGGACTAAGGTGATGAAGTTGATAGGATCAATGCTCGGGGACTAACATGATGAAGTTGAAAGGATCACTGCTCGGGGACTAACGTGATAAAGTTGATAGGATCATCTCTCGGAGACTAATGTGATGAAGATGATAGGATCACTGCTCAGGGACTAACATGATAAATGAAGAGGATCACTGCTCAGGGACTAACATGATGAACTTGAAGCTGATAGGATCACTGCTCGGGGACAAATGTCATGAAGGTAGAGGATCACTGCTCGGGGATAAATGTGATGAATTCAGAGCATCACTGCTCAGGGACTAATGTGATGAATGTAGACGATCACTGCTCGGGGACTAACGTGATGAAGTTGAAGCTAATAGGATCACTGATCATGGACTAATGTGATGAAGGTAGAGGATCACTGCTCGGGGACTAACGTGATGAAGTTGATAGGATCATTGCTCGGGGACTAACATGATGAAGTTGAAACTGATAGGATCACTGCTCGGGCACTAATGTGACGAATGTTGAGGATCACTGCTCGGGGACTAATGTGATAAATGTAGAGGATCATGGCTCAGGGACTAACATGATGAAGATGATAGGATCCATGCTCGGGGAATAACATGATGAAGCTGAGGATCATTGCTAGGGGACTAATGTGATAAAGTTGAAGCTGATAAGATCACGGCTCGGGGACTAACGTGATGTAGTTGATAGAATCACTGCTCGGGGACTAACGTGATGAAGCTGATAGGATCACTGCTCAAGGACTAACATGATGAATGTAGAGGATCACTACTCAGGGACTAACATGATGAAGTTGAAGCTAATAGGATCAGTGCTCAGGGACTAATGTCATGAAGGTAGAGGATCACTGCTCGGGGACTAATGTGATGAATGTAGAGGATCACTGCTCGGGGATTAATGTGATGAATGTAGAGGATCGCTGCTCGGGGACTAACGTCATGAAGTTAAAGCTAATAAGATCACTCACCGAGGACTAATGTGATGAAGGTAGAGGATCTCTGCTCGGGGACTAATGTGATGAAGTTGATAGGATCACTGCTCGGGGACTAACATGATGAAGCTGAAACCGATAGGATCACTGCTCGGGAACTAACATGATGAAGTTTATAGGATCACTGCTCGGAGACTAATGTGATGAAGCTGATAGGATCACTGCTCAGGGACTAACATGATGAAGTTGAAGCTGATAGGATCATTGCTCGGGGACTAATGTCATGAAGGTAGAGGATCATTGCTCGGGGACTAATGTGATTAATGTAGAGGTTCACTGCTCGGGAATTAATGTGATGAATGTAGAGGATCACTGCTCGGGGACTAATGTGATTAAATTGAAGCTAATAGGATCACTGACCGGGGACTAATGTGATGAAGGTAGAGGATCACTGCTCGGGGACTAACGTGATGAAGTTGTTACGAGAACTGCTCGGGGACTAACATGATGAAGTTGAAACTGATAGGATCACTACTCGGGTACTAATGTGATGAATGCAGAGGATCACTTCTCGGGGACTAATGTGATGAATTTAGAGGATCACGGCTCAGGGACTAACGTGATGAAGATGATAGGATCAATGCTCGGGGAATAACATGATAAAGCTGAGGATCATTGCTTGGGGACTAATGTAATGAAGTTGAAGCTGATAGGATCACTGCTCGGGGACTAACGTGATGAAGTTGATAGGATCACTGCTCGGGGACTAACGTGATGAACCTGATAGGATCACTGCTCAAGGACTAACATGATGAATGTAGAGGATCACTGCTCAGGGACTAATATGATGAAGTTGAAGCTGATAGGATCACTGCTCGGGGACAAATGTCATGAAGGTAGAGGATCTCTGCTCGGGGACTCATGTGATGAATGGAGAGGATCACTGCTTGGGGACTAATGTGATGAATGTAGAGGATCACTGCTTAGGGACTAACGTGATGAAGTTGAAGCTAATAGGATCACTAATCGGGGACTAATGTGATGAAGCTAGAGGATCACTGCTCGGGGACTAACATGATGACATTGATAGGATCACTGCTCGGGGACTAACATGATGAAGTTGGAACTGATAGGATCACTGCTCGAGCGCTAATGTGATGAATGTAGAGGATCACTACTCGGGGACTAATGTGATGAATATAGAGGATCACGGCTCAGAGACTAATGTGATGAAGTTGAAGCTGATAGGATCACTGCTCGGGGACTAACGTGATGAAGTTCATCGGATCAATGCTCGGGGACTAACGTGATGAAGCTGATAGGATCACTGCTTAAGGACTAACATGATGAATGTAGAGGATCACTGCTCAGGGACTAACATGATGAAGTTGAAGCTGATAGGTCACTGCTCGGGGACTAACGGGATGAAGTTGATAGGATCATTTCTCGGGGACTAACGTGATGAAGCTGATAGGATCACTGCTCAAGGACTAACATGATGAATGTAAAGGATCACTGCTCAGGGACTAACATGATGAAGTTGAAGCTAACAGGATCACTGCTCGGGGACTAATGTCATGAAGGTAAAGGATCACTTCTCGGGGACTAATGTGATGTATGTAGAGGATCACTGCTCGGGGATTAATGTGATGAATGTAGAGGATCACTGCTCGGGGATTAACGTGATGAAGTTGAAGCTAATAAGATCACTGACCGGGGACTAATGTGACGAAGGTAGAGGATCACTGCTTGGGGACTAATGTGCTGAAGTTGATAGGATCACTGCTCAGGGACTAACATGATGAAGCTGAAACTAATAGGATCACTGCTCGGGAACTAACATGATGAAGTTGATAGGATCATTGCTCGGAGACTAACGTGATGAAGCTGATAGGATCACTTCTCAGGGACTAACATGATGAATGTAGAGGATCAATGCTCAGGGACTAACATGATGAAGTTGAAGCTGATAGGATCACTGCTCGGGGACTAATGTAATAAAGGTAGAGGATCTCTGCTTGGGGACTAATGTGATGAATGGAGAGGATCACTGCTCGGGGACTAATGTGATGAATATAGAGGATCACTGCTCGGGGACTAACATGATGAAGTTGAAGCTAATATGATCATTGATCGGGGACTAATGTGATGAAGGTAGAGGATCACTGCTCGGGGACTAACGTGATGATGTTGATATGATCACTTCTCGGGGACTAACATGATTAAGTTGAAACTGATAGGATCACTGCTCGGGCACAAATGTGATGAATGTAAAGGATCACTGCTCGGGGACTAATGTGATGAATGTAGAGGATCACGGCTCAGGGACTAACGTGATGAAGATGATAGGATCAATGCTTGGGGAATAACATGATGAAGCTGAGGATCATTGCTTGGGGAGTAATGTGATGAAGTTGAAACTGATAGGATCACTTCTCGGGGACCAACGTGATGAAGTTGATAGGATCACTACTCGGGGACTAACGAGATGAAGCTGATAGGATCACTGCTCTGGGACTAACATGATAAATGTAGAGGATCATTGCTCAGGGACTAACATGATGAAGTTGAAGATAATAGGTTCACTTCTCGGGGACTAATGTCATGAAGGTAGAGGATCACTGCTCGGGGACTAATGTGATGAATGTAGAGGATCACTGCTCGGGGATTAATGTGATGAATGTAGAGGTTCACTGCTCGGGGACTAACGTGATGAAGTTGAAGCTAATAGGATCACTGACCGGGGACTAATATGATGAAGGTAGAGGATCACTGCTCGAGGACTAACGTGATGAAGTTGATAGGATCACTGCTCGGGGACAAACATGATGAAGTTGAAACTGATAGGATCACTGCTCGGGCACTAATGTGATGAATGTAGAGGATCACTGTTCGGGGAGTAATGTGATTAATGTAGAGGATCACTGCTCAGGGACTAAAGTGATGAAGATGATAGGATCAATGCTCGGGGAATAACATGATGAAGCTGACGATCATTGCACGGGGACTAATGTGATGAAGTTGAAGCTGATAGGATCACTGCTCGGGGACTATGGTGATAAAGTTGATAATATCATTTCTCGAGGACTAGCTTGCTGAAGCTGATAAGATCACTGCTCAAGGACTAACATGATGAATGTAGAGGATCACTACTCAGGGACTAACATGATGAAGTTGAAGTTGATAGGATCACTGCTCGGGGACTAATGTGATGAAGGTAGAGGATCAGTGCTTGGGGACTAATGTTATGAATATAGAGGATCACTGCTCGGGGACTAATTTGATAAATATAGAGAACCACTGATCGGGGACTAACGTGATGAAGTTGAAGCTGATAGGATCACTGATCAGGGACTAATGTGATGAAGGTAGAGGATCACTGCTCGGGGACTAACGTGATGAAGTTGAAACTGATACGATCACCGCTCGGGGACTAATGTGATGAATGTAGAGGATCACTGCTCGGGGACTAATGTGATGAATGTAGATGATCACTTCTCGGGGACTAATGTGATAAAGTTGATAGGATCACTGCTAAGGGACTAACGTGATGAAGTTGAAAGGATCACTGCTCGGGGACTAACATGATGAAGCTGAAACTGATAGGATCACTGCTCGAGGACTAATGTGATGAATGTAGAGGATCACTGCTCGGGGACTAATGTGATGAATGTAGAGGATCACTGCCCGGGGACTAATGTGATGAATGTAGAAGATCACTGCTCGGGGACTAACGTGATGAAGTTGATAGGATCATTGCTCGGGGACTAACGTGATGAAGTTGAAAGGATCACTGCTCGGGGACTAACGTGATGAAGTTGATAGGATCACGTCTTGGGGAACAATGTAATGAAGTTGATAGGATCACTGCTCGGGGACTAACATGATGAAGTTGATAGGATCACTGCTCGGGGACTAACGTGATGAAGTTGATAGGATCACTGCTCGGGGAGTAACATGATGAAGTTTAATAGGATCACTGCTCAGGGACTAACATGATGAAGTTGATAGGATTACTGCTCGGGGACTAACGTGATGAATTTGAAATGTTTGAACCCTGTTGGGAGGAGATAATAATGTAACACTTTGTTGGAGAAGATTTATTTTTGTAGGGAGAGCGAGGGCTCTGTGGTGATTGTAGAGATTTCTCTGCGGGAATACTTGTGTAAAACTAACTCTGTGGGGATGTGTTGGTGGCTTTAGTCGTCATTTCAATTCCCAGAGCCTGTAGTAATTGCTATTTCTTATTGATAGGAGGAAGTGAATGGACTGATATTTACCATTTGAACTTGAAGCTGATAACAATATGGTTTGTAAGTAGGTGATCTGGACGAGACATAGTCGTACACTTAAATCCCTAAATTTTTCCTAGACCGCCCTTTCGGGTTTTCAGTCTACCGGGATACACTTTTTTGCCCAAGCCGCCTTTTCAGGTTTTCGACTTGCCGAGTGTACATTTTTTATTGTATATATGTCCTTAATTTTTTTCCCGAACCCTTTTGGTTCGTTAGGATGCCCTTATTTTTGCCTAGGCCAGTCGACCTAGCGGGTCTCGCTTATGCGTAGCATTTTCTGACTATGTCCACTTTCACAGGATGCGGGAAATCTTTTCCGTCCATGGTGGTGAGCGTGGTAGCACTGTCAGAATATTCCCCTTTGTATGTGGGAGTTTGTCTACCTCTGGGATCAATATCCTGGTGTACTTGACGCTTGAAGTTATTGGTGAACCGTTGGATTTAGAAATTTTGATAGTCTTCACCTTCTCGAGTAGTTTTTTGAGGAATGTTATGGGAGAATAATCGACACCATCGATACTCTTCATAGGGCGAGTAACAATGGCTTATGCCCTAATGATTCATATGTAGCTATGCCACAGCTATTTATCACTCTTGAGAGATTCTATGAATCTTGACCTGATTGCCCCAGATGAGTAGGATGATATCATGTCATGCCCTTAATTGGAAAGGCTTGTTACCAGAGATGTCTTTATCTGTAGTAATTTTGTCCATTGGGAGGACCTTCATTGAATATTCGTTATGCGAAATCCTCTCTTGTCAAACATTTAGTCATATGTAAACAGTGGTATTAAAATGCAAAGCTTATGTATGTCTTGAGGTTTCTAAAAATGTATTTATTTTTTTAGTAAAACAAAATAATGATATCAACACAAGAATTATAGTAAGCCATACAGGAGTCAGGATACCTTTTTATAACAGTACGCTTTCGAACCAAACATTCTTCAGTTAAGACTTTAAAGGGTTATAACGTGGCTCGATTCACGGTTTAAGAATCAAAGGATAATGGCTTGAAATTTATTTGTATCCAACCCAATCTTCGTGATGTTCTCCAGTCCTATGTTCAGTTAATTGTGCATCCTTAAGTTCCAATAGAATTTGCAACACTTATATTTGGTGATGGTCCAGAAACCAGAGGTTTATTTGAAAAGACAGTCATCATTTTTTGTAACATTTTTCTTTTTTATTGAGGGTTTGTAGTGACCTCGTTTTGACTTTTTTATCCCTAACTTTTGCCTGAACTGTTTATTTTGAGATTACAGTCAGCGGGATGTCTCATTTTTTTCCTTAAGTCTCCTTCATAGGTTTTTGACTTAGAGAGATTTTCTTTTGATAGATATTGACTTCCTCTGACTTAATGATTATAGGGAACCATCACCAGTTTTTGACTTAGAAGGATATCTTCGACATTACTCATCATGATTGACCGCACATTTAGATTAACTGAGAAACTACCCTGCCCCAGGTTATGATTAAGGGTTTCAATTTGTGTAAAAAAAGAAAAAACCTTCTACTTCTTAGGCTCAAAGGGGTTGACTAGGGATTAACTTCCTTATATCTCCATTGTTTAGGAATTGAAACAAGGCCTGTACATCGTGACCACAGTCTGTTCAAAAGCTTACTGTATGAAATTATGGTATCGTCTTCGTCATCCTCCCTCTAAAGGCTTACCGCTTTAACAAGAGTTAAATATCACAAAAAGTAAGAAACACAATTTAAATATAGTGAAACTAATGGATTATTTCAAGACAGACATGTGCAATGCATTAATGTGAAAAGCCAAAGTTTGACATAAGGATAAACGTTCAAGCAAACAAAAGAAATTACAACTAAAAATTCAAATGAATGAAAGCTTCTCCGCCCGAACTCGTCAGTTTAGATTGCACGCCTTGCAGTTTCGATATTTGATGGATGGTAGAAAATCTCAATTTGACCATCTTGCGTGAACTAGAGAACTCTTTCGTCAATCAGGTCCTGAATCTTGTTCTTCAGGGCCCAATAATTATTTGTTTCATGTCCAGGGCTGTTGGAGTGGAATGCACACCTTGCATTGGGATTTTACTTTGGAGAAGATGTCTTAACATGCTGAGGCGGATCTCTCAAAGTAATGAACTCTGCTTTCAACATGTGTTGTAGTGCTTGAGATAACGGCATGTTGATTTTGGCAAATTAGCTTCTGGGTGTATCTTGCTTATGCCGATTACTTTGTTGTTGTTGGAGAAGTAATGTGAACTTGTCTCTTTCTTATGAATAAGTCAGCTTTTGTCTCATTGGAGGTTGGTTAATGTTTGGATCCCCAACTCTAGCGGTTCGTCCCATTCGGTTGTCTTCGAACTTGAGAAGTTCGTTGATTAAGACTCTCAATTCTTCTTACCCCCGGGCTAAGTTTTGTATAAGAGCCATCTGACCCATCATCTGGATTCTCAACTCTGCTATCTCAGCTTGCATTTGTTCAATTTGGCTATCCTTCTTCTTAGTGATGAACTCTTTCAGATCTTTCTGACCTTGAGCTAAGCTGGTGAACATTTCTTGGAATTGAGCGTTTTGAGCCTAGAAGTCTTTGACAGTCTGTTCGAGAGCCATTTTTGCTGAAATAAACAGCGAGAGAATAAGAAATCCGGTCTTGAATGTACCTGTTATGAAATGTTATGCCATGATGTGCGATGTTATGCAATGCAATGTTTTCAAGGACCTTAGGAATTTAAATTTATTATACAAGCACGAACAAACTTTTTATTAGTTTACTTTTAGCAAGTATAAAAGAAAGTTTAAACAAATAAAAAGAAATTCCTAGAGCTTAGGTCTCCAATGGGCGCTTCCTCTTTGTGTTGAAGTAGGTATTGATGCTTCGCTCCTCGTGAAGTAGCTTCGTTAGCTCTAATACCATTTTCTCGCTTGCCTGGCATTGAGCTTTGAATGTATCCCTTTCTTCTTTAAGCTGAATCCAGGATCTCTTCACGTCTTCGAAATTAGTAGGCATGTCTGGATGGAGAATGTCACCTTCAAAAACAGGTTCGATAACCATTGGTAGAACAGCTGTAAATGGCATCATGAGGTTTTAAGCTCGAGCTCACACCCATTTGAGGTAAGGTTCTAAAGGAATGGAATTTTTGTGCCCCAAAGTCTTGGTATCAGTCTTCTTCATTATGCCCCAAGCATGCATAAATCTTCGACGGTAGTTTTGGAGATCGTTTTCATAGTCAAACACAATGTCTTGGAGAAGCATATCATGAGAACCATCTCTTCGGGAATACCCACAATGCTCAATGAAAGTGAAGTCCTTTTGAGAAAAAAGACACCAACGGATATTTGAATAAGAGAGTGACATCATCCTTTGAGACCACTTCAATCGTTGCTCATTCTTCATTACTGATTGAGGAAGGTGCGGAATAAACCACCAGGAAATTAACGGTATTAAACACATGAGAGTTCCTTGTCTTTTGGTAGTACGAGTGTGGAGAGAATGCAGAATGTCCTCAAGTAAGGTAGGCACAGGATTACGGGTGAGGAATATCTTGATGGTGTTTACATCTATGAACTGGTCGAGATTGGGAAATAGCACCAAGCCATAGATTAGCAAGGCCAAAATTTCTTTGAATGCATGGAGACTCATAGCCTTTAGGAACTCTCGAGATTTCTTTATCAGAAACTTAGCAAGCAAACCCTTAATTCCGCTTCTTGTTACCCAATTAGCTTCAATGTCTAGTCTCTTTACATGTAACGCTAATGCAATGTCTTCGTATTTCGGAGCTTTTTCTGAACCGGTGAATGGTATTTGATCAAGAATGGGTACCCCGAGTAGTTTAGAGAAATCTTCCAATGTAGACACCAACTGATAATCTGGGAATGTAAAGTAGTGATATTTCAGATCGAAGAACTGGAATACGACGTGCATCATATCTTCTTCAAAATCGGAGATAACCAAGTCAAAAAGATAACCATGTCTTTTGATAAACTGAGCATGATCGGGAATTTCTGAAACTAATTCTTTGAGTTTAGAAGGTATACCCATGATGTTGATTCAGAAAGTCTTCCTGGAAGTCATAAATCCTACAAAATAGAGCAAAGATAAATCCCCTAGGTCCTTGAAATGGTTAGAAATGATATGATGTTGTGATGTTATGATGTTATGATGTCATAATGTCATGCTTAAAACAAGTAGCAAGCACAAATAATTCACACATAGCCCTCGTTTAAGGCTTGCATAAGGTATAGGTGTCTATCCTACGGAGTTTAAGTGGGTTCAACTTGTCCTATAATAGTGGGTTTTGGAATCTCATAACATTGATCTTTACCGTAGGCTTTATTTCAATACGACTACCAGTGGTCGAGAAACATCCAGAAGTTGAATCTTAATGAGCATAGCATCAGTATCAACCAACTTGATGCGACCATCTCACTACCTTCTATTGTCCAAGATAGGTCAATTAGGGTTCTAAAAGTTGAGTTAGTGCTTATGACACCACGCAGCGCCAAATACTTTCCTCAGCCGAACATGAGGAGCATCGGGACATCAAAGTGTCGCTAACATAGCCATCATTTTGACCATTTGGTATCGCCTAATGGTCGTGATGATTTATTGCTACTTACCTAAGGAAACCTGGATCCGGGTGTAGGATCCCCCACAAGTATAATACCCAAACAACCCTTAAGATAAAGCAGACAAGTCAAACAAAAAGTAGTAAAGTGATCTAAAACCCCTAAGGTGGCGTCTCTTAAGGGTGTCCCCAATAGAGTCGCCAGTTCTGTAATACGGTGGGAGAACTAACTTGTTTGTTTTGTGTTTTATTGCAAATGTTGCGGATAGCAAGATTCTCCACTGACTTTTCTTTTATCCAATTAAGGGAGGGCGAAAAGAACAGGAAAAGACCTTCGTTAGATTTTGAGTACGGGAGGCAGTTATGAAAAGGGAAGGTATTATCACCCTTTCCATCCATAGTTATCTACAGGCTCTTAATTGCTTAGATCACTTTATAAATTGTTTTGTGTGTGTGTGTGTGTTTGAAAAGATGTTTTTGAAAAGGCATTTCACTTTGACTTTGTAATGATTCTCGCTGGAATGTATACGAAGTGTTTGGAAACGTTTTGTTTTGAAAAAGTATTTTAACTTTGTAATGATTCACGCTGGAATGTCTACAAAGTGTTTGAAAAGTTTTTGAAAATAGTGTGAGGTGTGAAAAGTATTTTTGAGTTGATTCGAGCAAGCAAAAGAGTCTTATTACCTACTCAGAATGGTCGTTTCGATGTTATTTTTCTTTCCTTTAGGGTAGCGTTATCCATACCGTTAGTTGGTAGGTAACTCTATCCGTTGGATGTAAACGGAAATTCGAAGGGTCATCGTATGGTCATAGAAGGAAACATGTAGGGATACCTTAGCATATTCGTAGGAACGATCATCACTTTTCGTAGGCAACAATCGAAGGTCATCGAGGGACTATGCTCTTTGTATCAAAGGGAATATGATGATGTTATTCATAGGCAATTATGCTAAGATATCACTACGTTCGAGGGACATGACCGTGTTTCGAAAGGCAACAAGAGACGATACCCTAAGGTGAGTGCAAGTGTGAAGAGTGTTTGTATTCAGATATGTTATCTTGTATTTAGAAGCGATCTATGTTGTTTTTAATCTTGCCGAACATGCCTAATTACTAGCAGTTGGGTATGTACATAAATTAAAGGGCGGAAATGTAAAGTGTGGAAAGTAAATCCTACGCTATTACATGGCTTTGGGGCAGATACATAATAGGAGTGCAGAAAGTAAAGTGCGGAAATGTAAAGGTGCGGAAAGTAAAGTGCGGAAAGTAAATCCTACGCTATTACATGATAAGAATTGGCGACCTATGTAACACCCCTTCTAAAATACCCCGAATAATACTACTTATATCAATTATTAAAGTCATAATTCATCAGAGTTAACACGGAACAAGGGATGCCACAATTATTAAATAAAATAAAACCTCCAACTAAACAGTAGCCATGCTACACTGAGGATCATTATTCAATTAATTCAATCAATCTAAGACCATGTCTTACACAGCGGAAAATACCAACAACCAAAACTGAATAAACCATAATTCATCTCAATGAGATTCAAAGAAGAAATGAAATAATAATTAATTCCTCAACTAAACGTTCCCCAGTGTTACAATCTAATCAGAGCATGACACTGACACGCGGACTTAAAAGACAAGCTCTAGAGCCATCCTCACCAATTCCTCAGCTGCTAAATTTAATCTGAAATTGTTAAAGTAAGGGTGAGACTTCTCATAATTAAAACACATTATAAGCTTCTCAATCAATAATATATCACAAGCATATTATTTCACCCATTAGCATAAATTCAGGTTCAACACGCAATCACCAGCATACAAATCATTATGCATAATCAATAAACAAGAAAAGAATTGTAACACTGGAAGACATCCTAACATGTTACACTCCCATGCAAACACAAATGCAGACACAATACATGTGGTACCAACACGTGACCAAGTCATCCAACACTGATCCATCATCAACCGGATACAGTAGCCATCGATTCGTCCATAAACACCCGGACACGAATCCAGCCTAACCACCCATCCTCACCCGGGTATCGGTTATCGGCAATCCAAGTCAAATTCCGCACAATGGGAATTAACTTCACCAAAACAATGCATATGCACGCACATCACTAGCATGCAACATTCAACACAGGTTATGACCACATCAGACATCATAAACCCTCATCAACCACAACATGATATAATCACCTATCATGAAATAATTCACCACAAAGCATAAATATGCCAAACACTTACCCTTCAATTGGTAAGACTATCACCAGTATATATCACAACAAGAACAACTAAGATCAACAGCTATCAGGCATATACAACACCAACAAAACACATGATATCAATACAATCATGAATACACCAATTATCATAAACCGAATCAAAACCCAAAAACATGATATCTCTACGATCATGCACACCATCATTAACAACATAACCATGTTTTTCATCCACACAATACAAATACATCCATTCATCACGGTTTCACTGTCACGTACACACCCATGTGCGTCAACCAATAATCACTTACGTCGGAAATTCGACTCATTTTCAAAATAATTTCAAGTTTTGGAAAATCTTTTCATTTTATAAAATAGAGCATTAAATTTAAGAAATAACGTCCAAAACGGCGCTCAAAACGGACTTACGGTTTGAAAGTTATGAATTTTCAAAGTTTTAAAAATTTTCAAAAAGCTTCAGTGGAACCCGATTCCTCCCTGGGAGTAACCGGTTCCCACAATTCAAAAATAACACGCCCCTGGAAAAATGTATGGGGAACCCGGTTCCTCCAGGTAGGGAACCGGTTCCCAGAGAAAAATTCTGTTTTCTTTGAAAAAAAATCAACGTGGAACCTGGTTTCTCCCTAGGAGTAACCGGTTCCTAAGTTTAAAAATGTCATTTTCTCAAGTTTATATACTGGAACCCGGGTTCTCCCACTGGGGAACCGGTTCCCGCGACCATCAGAGTCAAAAATATCAGTTTTACAGCAGTATTTCCCAAAACCATTTTTACTATCAATCCCAAACGTGTCCATATATTCCAACACCACAAAATCACTCATTTAACCTCATTAGCATGCAATTTAACATGAATTGCTCATTCCTAATGACTCTATATCATAATAATCCAAGATTATTCACATTCCGACACAATTAGGGACACATCTACGGTAACCTAGAATTTCTAGACCGGGATTCCCTAACATACTATGATCCATACAATTGAAATCAAAACTCATAATACGCATTAATTAATCGAAATCACCCCTTACCTTGTGGATTCTTCGAATTCTAACACTTCCGGTTTTCCTCCTTCCTTTTCCTCTTCTCAATTGTACGTATGATGAATATTTCCCCAAATAACTCTCTTTTTCCTCTTTTCCTTCTTTTATTCCTTTTATTATTCTAACACAATAAAAATAAATTAAATAATGTGAGTAGAGTCTTTTACTCCTCACACCCTCACTTTATTCATCACACCACCAATAAACCCACTTCCATTTAATTTAATTGACTTCCAATAATCCAAAATATTAAATATTACCTTCCTAATTAAATTAATAATTAAAAATCATAATTATTTAATAATCGATTTATTTGGGGTGTCCAACTCTCCCAACTAAAGAGTTTTCGTCCTCGAAAACATAACCTAGACGAACAGTTCGGGATACGAGTCCTTCATCTGACTTTCCAGCTCCCAAGTGACATTCCCATCTGCTGGTCCTCCCCAAGCTACTCTTACTAATGCGATCTCTTTGCCTCGTAACTGTTTCAACCTCCTATCCTCAATTCTCGCAGGTACCACTTCCACAGTCAAATTCTCTCGTACCTGTATATCATCTACTTGAGTCTCATGTGACGGATCAGCAATGTACTTCCTTAGCTGAGATACATGGAAAACGTCATGCAAATTTGCAAGTGACGGCGACAAAGCAATCTGATACGCAACTTTCCCAATTCTCTTGGTAATCTGAAACGGACCAATAAAACGTGGAGTCAACTTCCTTGACTTCAAAGCTCGACCAATACCAGTCATCGGAGTAACTCGCATAAAAACATGATCTCCTTCGCTAAACTCAAGATCTTCCCTCCTCTTATCGTGATAACTTTTCTGACGACTCTGAGAAGTCCTCATCTTCTCCTGAATCATCTTAATCTTTTCCGAAGTTTGTTGAACAATCTCTGGTCCAATCACCGCACTTTCTCCAGATTCATACCAACACAATGGTGTCTGACACTTCCTACCATACAATGCCTCAAACGGATCCATACCAATGCTCGAGTGAAAACTATTGTTGTAGGTAAACTCGATCAATGGTAGATAACTATCCAAGCTCCACCTTTTCCAACACACAAGCTCTCGGCCAAATCTTCCAGCGGTGAATCGTTCTTTCCGTCGACCATCATGCATGGATGATAAGCGGAACTTAAGCGCAACTTAGTACCCAAAGCTTCCTGCAATCCGTCGAACTTAGATGTAAACCTCGGATCTCGATCCGACACAATACTAGAAGGAATACCATGTAGACTCACAATCTTTTCGACATACAATTCTGCCAACCTCTCCATCGGATAATCCATCCTTATCGGAATAAGGTGAGCAGATTTTGTCAACCTATCCACAATCACCCAGATAGAATCACAATTCTTCGCTGTCCTTGGCAAACCAGACACAAAATCCATAGAGATTCCATCCCACTTCCATTCTGGAACAAACAACGGCTCCATCAATCCTGACGGTTTCTGATGCTCGATTTTCGACTTCTGACAAACCAAACAAGCATACACAAACTCAGCAATTTCCTTTTTCATTCCCGGCCACCAAAACAACTTCTTCAAATCATGATACATTTTAGTAGCACCGGGATGAATACTCAACCCGCTACGATGTCCTTCTTCCAAAATACTCTTCCTAATCTCGGCAACATCCGGAACACACACCCGATCACCAAATCTCATAACACCATTCTAGTCAATTTGGAACTCGCCTCCTTGACCTTGGTTGATCAATGTCAACTTATCAACTAATCCAATATCAGACTTCTGTCCATTTCTAATCTCTTCCAGAATACCACTAGTCAGCTTCAACATACCCAATTTCACACTATTCGGAGTAGTTTCACAAACCAAACTTAAATCTCTGAACTGCTCAACCAAATCTAACTCATGGACCATTAACATCGACATATGCAAGGACTTTCTACTTAAAGCATCCGCAACAACGTTTGCCTTACCAGGATGGTAATTCAAACCGAAATCATAATCCTCTAGAAATTCTAACCATCTCCTCTTCCTTATGTTCAACTCTCTCTGATCAAAGAGATACTTCAGGCTCTTATGATCACTAAATACCTCAAACCGAGAACCATATAAATAATGCCTCCATAACTTCAAAACAAATACGACAGCTGCCAACTCTAAATCGTGAGTCGGATAACTCCTTTCATGCACTTTCAATTGTCGTGAAGCATAAGCCACAACCTGCTTATCTTGCATCAACACACCGCTAATCCATTAATGATGCGTCACAATACACAACAAAGACTTAGTCGGTTGGCAAAATCAAGATCGGACACTTGTCAACCTCCTCTTCATCTCTTGAAATCCTTTCTCATTCAACATCCCAAACAAATATCGACCCTTCTGGTCAACTTAGTCAGCAACAACGCTAGTTTGGAAAATCCTTCAATAAACTTCGGTAATAACACTGCAAGACCAGAAAACTACGGATCTCAAAAGCATTCTTGGCGCTTCCCGAAATCTGCTTCTACCTTCGTAGGATCCAC
The DNA here is from genome assembly GCA_021764765.1 of Vicia sativa. Lineage (NCBI taxonomy): Eukaryota > Viridiplantae > Streptophyta > Magnoliopsida > Fabales > Fabaceae > Vicia > Vicia sativa. The sequence goes on from CM038792.1 coordinate 284,593,104, forward strand.
AGCAATTCCATTCTTGGAAATTACATGGCCAGAAAACTTACTTCATCTAACGAATTCACACTTGGACAACTTCGCATAAAGCTTTCTCTCTTTCAACAATTCTAATACAACTCTGAGATATTCTGCATGCTCTTCATCGCTCTTGAATAAATTAGAATATCATCAGCGAACACCACTACTGAACTTGTCAAGATACGGATGAAATATCACATTCATATACTCCATGAAAACACCGGTGATTTAGTAACTCCAAAGCGGCATAGCAGAATATTCATAATGCCCATACCTCGTTCTAAATCGGTTTTGAATATCCTCCGACTTCACACGAATCGATGATATCCGGATCTCGGTCAATCTTACTAAATCATGCTCCAGCGAGTTGATCCATCAAATCATCAATCCTCAACAAAGGATACCGATTCTTGATTGTAACTTTATTCAACTGTCGGTAGTCAACACATAATCTCATTGAACCTTCCTTCTTCTTAACCAATAACACGGAGCACCCGCGGTGAAACACTCGGACGAATAAACTTCTTCTCAAGCAATTCCTCTAGCTTCTTCGGTTCCGCTAATTCGGATGCCGACATGCGATAAGCGCCATCGACACGGACTAGTTCGGGAATCAAATCTATAGTAAACTCCTCCCTTTCGGTGGTAGCTCACTAATATCTTCCGGAAATACTCCTGGAAATCCATGCACCACTGGCAATCCAACTTACTCGGAACGATCTCAAAATAATTCTTCACTACCGGTAATTCATCACTCTTTGATTTCCGTTCACTATCAACAAGAGATTAAGGGTGATTAAGTCCTCAATTTGTCAATAGACATCCGATAATGATACTGGAGTATAAACCATCATTACCAGCACTTCCAATTATGGCTAATGGTCCAAACGATTCCAACAACTCTAGCCACACTTGCACTGTCCTCTCAAGTAGTACCTCGTACCAATGACTTACAATTGGAACATATTCGGGAAGCATCTCTCCTCCCCACTTGTTTCACTACTCGCAATAATCAATCAGAAAAGTAACAAGTACCGACAGTGTTGTACACACTTGTCGCGTACAAAGGGATAATGACATTAAGACACTGGTCACAACGACCGACTATGCTCTGATACCACTATTGTAACACCCCTTCTAAAATACCCCGAATAATACTACTTATATCAATTATTAAAGTCATAATTCATCAGAGTTAACACGGAACAAGGGATGCCACAATTATTAAATAAAATAAAACCTCCAACTAAACAGTAGCCATGCTACACTGAGGATCATTATTCAATTAATTCAATCAATCTAAGACCATGTCTTACACAGCGGAAAATACCAACAACCAAAACTGAATAAACCATAATTCATCTCAATGAGATTCAAAGAAGAAATGAAATAATAATTAATTCCTCAACTAAACGTTCCCCAGTGTTACAATCTAATCAGAGCATGACACTGACACGCGGACTTAAAAGACAAGCTCTAGAGCCATCCTCACCAATTCCTCAGCTGCTAAATTTAATCTGAAATTGTTAAAGTAAGGGTGAGACTTCTCATAATTAAAACACATTATAAGCTTCTCAATCAATAATATATCACAAGCATATTATTTCACCCATTAGCATAAATTCAGGTTCAACACGCAATCACCAGCATACAAATCATTATGCATAATCAATAAACAAGAAAAGAATTGTAACACTGGAAGACATCCTAACATGTTACACTCCCATGCAAACACAAATGCAGACACAATACATGTGGTACCAACACGTGACCAAGTCATCCAACACTGATCCATCATCAACCGGATACAGTAGCCATCGATTCGTCCATAAACACCCGGACACGAATCCAGCCTAACCACCCATCCTCACCCGGGTATCGGTTATCGGCAATCCAAGTCAAATTTCGCACAATGGGAATTAACTTCACCAAAACAATGCATATGCACGCACATCACTAGCATGCAACATTCAACACAGGTTATGACCACATCAGACATCATAAACCCTCATCAACCACAACATGATATAATCACCTATCATGAAATAATTCACCACAAAGCATAAATATGCCAAACACTTACCCTTCAATTGGTAAGACTATCACCAGTATATATCACAACAAGAACAACTAAGATCAACAGCTATCAGGCATATACAACACCAACAAAACACATGATATCAATACAATCATGAATACACCAATTATCATAAACCGAATCAAAACCCAAAAACATGATATCTCTACGATCATGCACACCATCATTAACAACATAACCATGTTTTTCATCCACACAATACGAATACATCCATTCATCACGGTTTCACTGTCACGTACACACCCATGTGCGTCAACCAATAATCACTTACGTCGGAAATTCGACTCATTTTCAAAATAATTTCAATTTTTGGAAATGCAAAGTAAGAAATAGATAATCAGAATAATTTCAAGTTTTAAATTAATAATTAAAAATCATAATTATTTAATAATCGATTTATTTGGGGTGTCACAACCTATACATCCTTTCTAGAATTGTAAATGCAAAGTAAGAAATAGATAATCAGAATAATAAGAAAATGTTAGTAAAATGTTTTGGAAATTAGTAGAAAAAGGTTTCAGGTTTTGTTATTGATCTTAAAGGGAAAAAAAACCTAATTCTAATTAATTAGTATTTAATTAGAAAAAATGATTTACATATGAAGAAAAAAGAAAATGTTTTTTTGTATCAAAAATTAAATAAAGGTTTTTGAAACCTAAATCTAAAATTAAACATTTTTTAGAGTTTTAGGAAATAGTTTAAAAGATAAGAAAATAAATTAGTTAAGAAAATTAAAAGGAAAATAGAAAAAAAATAAACGATTTTTGTGCTTTTTGTCAGAACTTCTGACTCTGTTCGTCCCAGAACTTCTGGCTCACTCTTCCCAAAACTTCTGGAAATTGGGTCATCGTTCCTTGCCAGAAATTCTGGGAACTTTTCTTTCCAGAACCTCTATGTTATCATTCCTTCTGGAACTTCTGGAAATCTGTATGGAAGGTTCTTCCAGAACTTTTGGAAACCTGTTTTCTAGAACTATTTTCTAGAACTTCTGGAGGCTGTATGGAAGTTCCTTCCAGAACTTCTAGAAATCTGTATGGAAGGTTCTTCAAGAACTTTTGGAAACCTGTTTTCTAGAACTATTTTCTAGAACTTCTGGAGGCTGTATGGAAGTTCCTTCCAGAACTTCTGGAAACCTGTTTTCCAGAACTTCTGGAGGCTGTGTACATTACCTGCGTAAATTGGAAAGATGTTATAAAAAAACATTGGCAAAAGGCAGGATTCGAACCCGTGCCCTTGAGAGGAAAGTCATAGTGTGTGCGCATGTTGAACCGCTGGGACGGTGATACATCCATGTATTTAGTTACATAGATTAATATGTATGTGATTTTTGCTTATGCGAATTAAGCCAAATATAAACCAAATGCGCTGGCGCCCAGAAGATTCAAATTGGCCAATCATTCGTAGCCACACTTGCCTCACCGGTTGACCCCAAAGTCAGAGGCGCCATAAGTGATTTCCGATTGTCTTCTCTGACTGCAATAATCACCAAACCTGCAAAAATCAATGAAAATACAAACCAAAACAACCCAGATCCACTAATTAGGATGCTACGAATAAAATGGTGGTATTATCTCAGTCTAAAACTGCCTGTAACCATGGTTTTGCAGCTCTACAGTTCGTATTCCCTAATCATGGCAAATCATGATTTGGCCGCTAAACCTTGAAAACAATAAATCTATCATGTTCTAATCAACCTCAGGAACACATTAGCATGGTTAGATTGAATTAAAATGCAATAAAAATAGAGATACGAATTCATGAAAAATGTGTAAATGGGTGTTCAGGGTATGCACGATTCAAGCATGCTTGGCCACAGATAATGATCTGTACTTACTCAATATTACCTCAAGAGTACGTTTGTGTGCTTGGAATTGCTGGAAAGAGGCTGGAGATTTAAACTCGAAAATACAAGTTTCTTTGATTTTTTTGGAGAATTAGCGTTCCTTGTGGAGGCAAGGATTTGTTCTCTTTGAATGTATATATAGAGCAGAAGATTTGATCAACAATAATGAGAAAATATATTGTCTTGAATGCAAAAATATTCTCTTGTAAATGTTTATCGAATCTTGCCAAAAATGTAATTTTCCTTCCTTGTAGAATCTTGTACAAATTTGACATCTTTCATGGGTTATCTTGGACCTCAAGACAAGTAGAAACCAAGCCCAACTTGTCATAAACTTGCTCCATGTTTTTATTTTTATTTAAATTGAATTTAAATGATTTAATTCCAAAATAAATTAAACAAATGTAAAGGAGGCGTGTAAATGGACTTAGGGATCGTGGATATTCTCAAGAATAAGTATGGATCATGAAAACTTAAGCCCATTTGGAGAGTATTTGCATTTGCTAGGTATTTTCCTTTGTTGACCTCCTCAAAAATGTCAAACTTGCACAATTTGTATCTTGCTCAATTTTCAATGTTTTTGAGTGTTCTTGGACTTTTTAGAAATCTCAAGATGTCCTCTAAACACTCCTTTTGGTTTCATCATCATTGAAGTTTACATGTTCATGAATACTTCTTAGCAAAAAGATGACTTTTTGTTGACTGTTAGAAGGACCTCTAATGTTTTGATCCATAACTTCCAAATGAAGCATTTTTGGCCAAAGTTATGCCTGGTCAAAGTTCTATTGACTTTTGTCCTAAAAACCCTAACTTAAAATCTTTGACTTTTGATCAAACCTTGACTTTCCTTGAGTAATTATAGTCAACCCTGGATCAAATGATGAATATTACTTCAAAATATTGATGTTGACCAAAAATTATGAAGTTTGATTGTATGTTGACCACAGTTGACTTTCTGTTCAATATAGTTGACTTTCAACCATCTGAGCAACTGGATGAGCAAATTTGTCTTGTAAGGTTTGAAACATGACATGGTGTTCCCTTGAAGCATATGATGAGGTATGATGACCACTTGAAGCATTGGAAATCCATTTTAACTTGAGAGGAGCAAAACCCTAGTTTGGATTGATTGCTTAGAAGAGGGTTGTCTGATCAACCCTTGTGAAATCCTCAAGTATGGAGATGTGAATTGTCTTGAGAAGTAGGAGGGAAAATGTTGGGGTATGACACATTGAGTAGGAAATCTTTACATATGTCTATGCTGATGGTGCGTGAATTGGATTTAGCTGAACAGTTCAGAGACTTGAGTTTAGTATGTGAGAACACTCCTAATAGTGTTATGTTGGGTATGCTGAAGTTGACTAGTGGAATTCTTGATGAAATTCGAATCGTACAAAAATGTGATGTTGGTTTAGTTGAAATATTGACGTTGATCAACCAAGTTCAAGGAGGTGATTTCCGAATTGACGAGAATGGTGTTATGAGATTTGGTGATAGAGTTTGTGTTCCAGATATTGTTGAACTTAAGAAAAGTATTCTAGAGGAAGGACATTGTAGTGGATTGAGTATTCATCTTGGTTATACTAAAATGTATCATGATTTGAAGAGGTTGCTTTGGTGGCCTGGAATGAAGAAGGAAATTGCTGAGTTTGTTTATGCTTGTTTAATTTGTCAAAAGTCGAAAATCGAACATCAGAAACCGTCGGGTTGATGGAACCATTGTTTATTTCGGATTAGAAATGGGATGGCATTTTTATGGACTTTGTATCTCTTCTACCGAGGATAACTAAGAATTGTGATGCTATTTGGGTTATCATGGACAGGTTGACGTAATCTGCTCATTTTATACCAATGAGAATGGATTATCCGATGGAGAAATTAGCTTAGTTGTCGACAAGATCGTGAGTTTGCACGGTATTCCTGCTAGAATTGTGTTGGATAGAGATCTGAGGTTTACGTATAAGTTCTGGATGGGGTTGCAAGAAGCCTTGGGTACTAAGTTGAGGTTCAGTTCTGCTTATCATCCGTAGACAGATGGTCAAACTGAGAGGACAACTCAGTCGTTAGAGGACTTGTTACATGTTTGTGTCTTAGAGAAAGGTGGAGCTTGGGATAGTTACTTAGCTTTGATTGAGTTTACCTACAACAACATTTTTCATTCGAGTATTGGTATGGCTCTATTTAAGGCATTGTATGGTAGGAGGTGTAGAACACCGTTGTGTTGGTATGAATCTGGAGAAAGTGATGTGCTTAGGCCAGAGATTATCAGACAGACTTCAGAGAAGATTAAGATGATTCAGGAAAAGATGAGAGCTTCTCATAGTTGCCAGAAGAGTTATCATGATAAGACGAGGAAGAATCTCGAGTTTAGTGAAGGAGATCATGTGTTTATGCGAGATACTCCTATGACTGGTATTGGTCGAGCCTTGAACTAAAAGAAGGTCCGTTCCAAATTATGAAAAAGGTTGGGAAGGTTGCTTATCATATTTCTTTACCTCCGTCACTTGCGAATGTGCATGATGTATTCCATGTATCTCAGTTGAGGAAGTACATTGATGATCCGTCTCATGAGATTCAGGTGGATGATATACAGGTGCGAGATAATCTGATTGTTGAAACGTTGCCTGTGAGAATTGAGGATCGGAAGTTGAAACAGTTGCAGGGTAAAGATATAGCTTTGGTGAAAGTACCTTGTGGAGGACCAACAGGTGGTGATGTTACCTGGGAGTTGGAGAGCCAGATGAAGGACTCTTATCTGAAATTGTTCGTCTAAGGTATGTTTTCGAGGACGAAAACTCTTTTAGTAGGTGAGAGTTATAACACCTCATATTTTCAATTATTAAATAATTTGAATTTTAATTATTTATTTAATTAAAAATTGAATTATTGGTATTTTTAGAATTATTGGAATTAAAATAAATAAAGAAAAAGGAATTTGGAATTGTGGTGTGGTGGGTAGGAGTGAGGGGTGTGTGAATAGAAAAGGAATTGGAGAATTAGATTGTACGTGAGAAGAGAAGAGGCAAGGAGGAAGAGAACCTAAAGCTTGAAGAATTCAAGGAATTGCTCAGATAAGGGGTGATTACGATTGATTATATCGTATTATAGATTTTGAGAACGGTATACTAGAGTAAGAAGTTAGGAATCCCGATTTAGGATTTTCTAGGTTTATGAGATTTGATCCCAATATGTATGATTATGTCAAATTGAGTCAAATTCATGTTGTAATGTTGTTATGAGTTGTTGTTTCATCTTGTTTTTGCATTATAACCATGAATTGAGAGTGATTTTGGATGTTGTTATGAATGGGATTCGTGTTTGGTGTTTTGGGAATAATTGGGAATAAGAAAATGCTGTCAAATTAAGTTTTTCTGCTACACGAGTCGCTGGAACCGGTTACCCTGTGGGAGGAACCAGGTTCCTCATATAATTTTGAGTAAGGTGATTTTCCTGAGTCGTGGGAACCGGTTTCCCTGTGTGGGGAACCGAGTTCCTACTACATTTTCCAGAACGTCTTTTCACTATGATAGTGGGAACCGGTTACTCCCTTGGAGGAACCGGTTACCACTGTTACTTTTTGAAAAATATTAAACTTTGAAAATTCATAACTTTTAAACCGTAAGTCCTTTTTAATCGCCATTTTGGACATTATTCCTTAAATTAAATATCCTATTTTATGAAATAAAGAAACTAATGGTAACTCAGTTTTATTTTGGAAAGTAGTGATTTTCTGACTATGTGGTTTATTTGTACTTTGCATACTTGGTGGGAAGGCAATGGTATGTTGTTTTGTGATGATGTATGTGTGTATATTGATGGATGTATGCGTATGTTGGTGATAGCATTACTAATTGATGAGTAAGTTATTTGCATGTTTTTGCTATTGGTGATGTTCGTGATATTTGATTGATATCATGTTTTGGATGGATGATGGTTTATGATGTATGATGTTATCATAACCTGTGTTGAATGTTGCATACTTTTATGATGTGCATGCATATACATTCGGGTGGTAGCTAATTCCCATAGTGAGGAATTAGCGAGTATTGCCAGTAACCGTTCCTGGGTGATTATTGGTGGTGAGGCTGGATTCATGTCCGGGTGATTATGGACGAATCGATGTAACTGTATCCGGGTGATTAAGGATCAGTGTGTGACTTAGTTCACTTTGGTACCACATGCATAGAGTATTGCATTGCATATTGTATGGATTATAACATGATAGGATGAATTCCAGTGTTATAATTTGGTTGTTGTGTGAGATGTATGTTGACGACTTGTGTAATGGAATGAATGATTAAATCTAATTATGCTGAATAAGGTGGAATAATAGCTTATGAAATTCTATTGTTTTATGAATTTATACTGCGTTTTAATTATGATGTAGTCTCACCCTTACTTTGATGATTTCAAATTAAAGCTTTAACTACTTAGGAGTTGGGAGGATAACTCGTAGAGCTGTTCTTTTATTTTATCGCGTGTCGCCGTCATGCTTTGGTCTTGTAACACTGGGAACGCTTGTCTTTAGAGTTATCAATTAAAATCTGTTGTTTTGACTGATGTTGTTTGGATAATTGTTTTATAACATTGACCATATGGATGGTATTTTATTAGGTTTTGAATTATCCAAGTTTGAGTAAATTCCGCTGTGTTAAACATGTATTTCTTTTAAATGGAATTGTGTTCCCATGATAGCATGGCATTGTATTTGAAATTTTATTTTTAACTAATTGTGACACCCTTTAATGCATGTTAACTCTGAAATATTATATTAATCGTGGGGGTATTTAGAAGGGTGTTACACCAAGCACCATTGAATGTATGTGATGATTGATGTTTGACTAACAATAATGTGTGTATACTTCACTCTCTAAATGTTGTAGGTGAATGGTGCACAAGTATCTTATTCAAGGAGTCAATGGGTTCATGTGTTTACTTCCATGCCTTCTCTCCTTAATTTTCAAGATTTTGAAAGTATTTTCTCTCATTGAAGACTTCTCATGTCGTCAACTATGGTCTCTCATCTTAAGTATATGCTTCATGTTTGAAAGAGATCATCAAACTTAAAGAATTCACCATTCTATGGCCATCTACCTTGAATTAGGGTTTTGGACTTCCGTAGATCATATCTTGGTGTTTGTGTTTAGTTTGTGGATGATTTCAAAGTTATTTTATTCTTAAGAGGACTTCTAACATGAATATGATTGAATCCAAGGAGTTTGATTGATTAGAAGATTGTTTTAGAAGTCTATGATTGCCCACTCTCTCTATCGATGCTTCATTTATCTTGTATGACTTCAAAGGATCATAACCTGGTCATCCCTTATCTCCTTGAGCTTATTTTTATTTCACAATGAACCTAAGGATGTCTAATACAACTTAGTTCAAGTGGTAAGAAGATAAAATGCTTGGAAATCTGCCCATGGAGTAAAAGGATTACAAGTCCTTGATTAATTTCTCAATTGTCGGTCAATCAACTTCAAGCGATCATATCTTGATCATCATTTATCATCTTGAGGACATTATTTTTGCACAACAATCTTGAAGACATAAACTTTATCTCCATATAATTTTAAAGATGGAAAGTGTTTTGAAGTTTCTTGAAGAAATCAAAAGATTATAGGTCATTTCATGAAATTTCATCAACTTCACAAGACCATAACTTGCTCAACTTTTGGAGTTTTTGGTTGGTTATTTTTGCAAAATGATCTTTGAGAGATCTACTTCATTTAATCTTTGAAAATAAAGAGCAAATTTAGAATGGAAGGCCACGCTTGGTGATTTCAAGAGGATGTAACTTTTAGCTCAGGATGCCAAATGCTACATTTCCAAGTTCATTGTAAACCTTGCAACCTCATCTTTCTATAGAGCCCAAGATTGCGTCATAAAGGTCAATGAGTGAGGAGAACCATGCCTGCAAAGAGGGTGCCTTGAAACTGAAGTTTTCATCGAAGTCATATAATGTGGATTCTAATGATCAAATTGATGCGCGTTTTTGGCTTAAACATGATTAGCAAAGTTGCCAAGTTTGATTAGAGGGTTAAAACACACGATTTGGCTAAGTTTTGACAACTTACAAGTCACGTTTTTCTCATGGTGTAGGTGTGCACGATTTTGCTCCAAATTGCATCAAACACACTCTCTTTTGATCCCATTCACTTCTCCTATAAATAAGCAAGTCACTCCAATTCATTTCCTCAAGCTTTGATGGACAGGAAACCCCTGCCAAACTCTCTCTTAAATCATATTTTCTACAACTTCGTTTTCACTCTCAAAGCCATTCCAGTTTGAAATTAACAATTCATTCTTCTTCCTTGAACGTCACTGAAGCTAACAGGACAAGAATTGTGCCTTGAAGCTTCCTAAATCGTGCTATCTAGGTCCAGTTTAAGAGCTCTGAAAGTGAACGTCATTCATGTAGGAATCTCCATCAGACCTTGTAAAATAAAGCACCATTGCATTCTCCTCATCTCCCTGATCCTTGTGATCTTTACCATTTGCATTTTCATCAAGTATTGACTGAGAATTTCATCAAAATCCTATTCGCTATTATTTGAGTTTTTTCCAAATTTCTATTCACCCAATTTAAATAAATTTTTCATGAGCATGTGGTTGAGATCGTCTTGAAGAGATGAATTCAAGGATACCACTCATGATTATTGATTTTATAGTTTGAGGAACTCCAATTTTGGAGTGGCTGGAGGTTGAAGACGATAACATGTCTAGTGTCAACCTATGAGAGCACGCCGTGTTATTTTTTTAAATAGGAACCTGTGATAACGCCTTACCATGCACGCGTCTTTGGAGCCCTTGGATCTGATCACTTTTATTAGTCAGCATCGATCCAACGCGTGACATTTTTTCTTGTTTTATTTTTTAATTTTGTAATCCGGTGTGAAAACCAAGGAGGTCCATGTAAAGCACAGCGCGCCATGTCCATTGGATGTGATTACTAACGCGTTTTGACTATGATCAGATGATCCACATTTTTTTGGCTTTTATTTTATTTTCGGATTTTATATTTTAAATGTTTTAAACTTCAAAAAATCATATAAATTAATTTCTAACTCAAAAATTATGAAAAAATTCACAAATATATTTTGAAATATTATCTTTCTGAATTTTATTTTTTCATAATTTTATTTTTAGATTTGATATTTTTTATGATTTTTCTCTTTTATTTGATGTTTTGAATTGTTTTAAAATACTTTCTAACATTTTAAAATTCTGAAAAAATTATGGAAGGATCCAATGGTCATTTGACAAATATTGGTGACCTCATTTTACTTTTATTTCTGATTTTACTATTTTTTTCCATTTTTAGTTTGTTTCACCTTTTATTTTATTTTCTAAAAATATTTTCTGACTTTAAAAAATTCTTAAAATATTTGTCAACACTTGTTAACGTCTATTTCACTTTGGGTAATTTTCTTGGAATTTTATTTTGATGAAAAAATACTATTTATGTATTTCGTCAATAAAGTTCAATTAAATAACCTAATTACAAAATTACTTTTAATCCTTTTATTTGATTTTATTTTCATTTTTAATTTGCTGAATTTTGAATATAATTTTGAGTCACAAATTTCCTCAACATCAATGGAATTTGGGTGTTGATAGGTCTCTTGACCAAATTCACCAAGAAAGTTGATTGATTTTGACGAAATTAGATCGAATAAATTAATCAGATGCAAAATAAACTTGGAAATTATTTCTTCCTGTTCATCTTATTTTTCTTTTGTCCCGATTCGGAGAAAGTGATCAATTGGTGGCATGAGCTTTAATGTTCTAACATAAGCCCCAAAATATTACCTGAGCTTTGATCTTGGTTCAACACTTGTGGCGTTTGTCATGTGGTCGCGTTGATTTCTATTCAAGCTTCTGGCAAGTTTCCACTAACTTTGTCCATTTGAAATTCTCAAACATCTTTGATCAAGTGATGTGATAATTCCAAAACTGGTGATATACTTGACAAAATGCAATTGAAACTTGTCATGTGGTCGCGTTGATTCTATCAAACTTCTGGTAAGTCTTCATGCACAAGTTTCAAGATGGTCACCTTGCTGACGACTAACAATTAACAATTCGATGATATACTTGACAAGTTTCAAGATGGTCATCTGGCTAACCTTTATTAATTGCTTTTATTTTACAGTCTTTATTTTCCGCATTTACTTTGATGCTCTTTATTCTTACGCACTTTATTTTTAGCATTTACATTTCATGTCATTTTTTCTTTGCTCACTTGAGCATTTATTTTCTATGTCATATTTCCTTTGCTCACTTGAGCATTTTATTTTCTTGCCATTTTGAATTTTCTCACTTGAGCTTTATTTTTCTTTTGCCAAACACTTAATAATTCAACTTAAACATAAAAAAGCTTTAATTGGACTTGGTTACTATCCTTGTGCTTTGAGCTTGATCATTGGACTTAGGATTAGGACTTCCACCTCAGCTTGGAGATTTATGTGCCCTTGGTGTTATTCTGTCTTGCTTGGTTATTATCTTTGTAAGTAGGATATTCCGTTATACTCGATTAAGAGTGGATTTCCTCCAAATATAGGAGTTACTCTGCCCGTTTTTTTCTTAAGACAAGAGTTCATCTTAGGAACTGACTTATCTGAAGCTTGGTTTTTTTTTGTCTGGTTATTTGTTGCTTATGTGGTAATTCAAAGGATGGGATATGGTATTGGTTCTTGATGTCAAATACTAGTTTTCTCACCCGGTTAGATCTTTCTTTACCCTTACCTTTTACTTTATGTACTTAGGTTAGCCTCTTCATCTCCTCCCCATTCTTTAATTTTCAAAATCTTCTCTCTTTTTCAAAGGATTCTTGTTTTCAAAACTCGAACCGCTTTCATAGGAAACTTGGACTTAGGTCCATGCATTTTTAAACTTCCTTTTTTTAATAAACTTCCAATCCATTTAATAATACTTTGATTTTTATTTTCATAAGACAAAAAAACACCTAACCTCATTCAAACGTTTTTGAGCTCTCTGTGGCTTTTCTAAACAAACATTTTCTTAAAATCAACCAACACACAACTTTAGTTTTTTAACCGAACTACTTGGTTTTGATTTCAACATTGCACATTGCTGGTATGTAGGCCTGAAACTCATTGGAAGTTCTATCAAACCAAAAATTATAAAAAAATACTTCTTTTCTCCCCCACCATCCATTTTGTACATATACTCTTTTTTAGCACACATATACAAATTTTCAAAAAGGTTCCTGCGGAGTACCGTAAATGATTTGGGTGCCTAACACCTCCCCTTTGCATAACTAACCCCTGGTCCCAGATGTCTGATCATTTTTTTTAGGATTTTATTCGCACTTTTTCCTAGTCCTTTGGATAAAATAAAAGCGCAGTGGCGAGTCTTTTGTTACTTTTTTGAGTTAAGTCAATTCAATGGCTTATACTCGCAATTTTTGCCGCTATAGTACCAGAGGGCCATGATGACCCTATTCCATGATCTGATGCATAAAGAAATTGAAGTATATGTTGATGATATGATTGCCAAATCCAAAACTAAGGAATATCATTTGTAAGATTTATTGAAACTATTTATTTAAGGAAGTATCGCCTCGTTCCTAATAAATGTATATTCGATGTCTCGGAAAACTGTTGGGTTTCATTCTCAGCCAAAAATTGAAGTTGATCTGATAAAGTTAGGGTAATGAAAGATTTCGAAAATTGGAAGTTTCATTTGCCATATGGCAACTTGTGAACCAATCTTCAAGTTGTTGAGGAAAGATCAAGGTTGAGTATGGACAAATGATTGCCAAAGGGAATTTGAAAGTATCAAAGAGTATTTTCTTGATCGTCCTATCCTGCTTCCTCCCGTTGAAGGAAAACCATTGGTTCTATATCTGACTGTGTTGGAAAGTTCCATGGGTTGTATTTTGGGACAACACGATGAAACAGGAAGAAACAAAAAAAATATGTCATTTATTAACTGAGCAAGAAGTTCACCGACTGTGAATCCCGGTATTCTATGTTGGAAAAGACTTGTTATGCTTTAGCCTGGGCTGCGAAGCGTCTGCGACAATATATGTTGAATCATACTTCTTGGTTGATCTCTCGAATGGATCTGATCAAGTACATCTTTGAAAAACCTGCTCTTACAGGAAGAATTGCTCGTTGGCAAATGTTTTTATCTGAATATGATATTGAATACCACACCCAGAAAGATATTAAAAGCAATGTACTAGCATAATACCTAGCTCATTAGCTAGTTGAGGATAATCAATCCATTGGATTTGATTTTCCTGATGAAGATGTGATGTATTTAAAAATGAAATATTGTGATGAACCTTTACCTGAAGAAGGTCTAGATCCAGAATCCCAATGGGGAATGGTGTTTGATGGAGCTGTGTATGCTTATGGAAAAAGAATCGGTGTCGTGATCATCACTCCTCAAGAAGTTGACATTCCTTTCACAACAAGATTGATCTTTTATTGTACAAATAACATGGCGGGATATGAAGCTTATATCATGGGTCCTGAAGAAGTCATCGACTCAGAATGAAAATTATTGATGTGTACAGTGATTCAGCTTCAGTAATAAATCAGATTAAAGGAGATTGGGAGACTCGTCACCCTAGATTAATCCCTTACAAAGATTATGCAAGAAGGTTGTTGACTATCTTCAATATAGTAGAGCTTCACCATATTCCTCGAGATGAAAATCATATGGTAGATGCCTTGGAAACTTTGGCTTCTATGTACAAAGTGAATCAGTGGAATGATGTACCTCAAATCACCATTGAGCACCTTGAGAGGCCAGCTTATATATTCTCCATGGAGGTGGAAAAGGATGATAAACCCTGGTATCATGACATCAAGAACTTTCTGATGACTCGAGAGTATCCGGTTGATGCGACAAGAAAAGATAGAAAGACCTTGAGGAGATTGGCTGGTAGTTTCTTTCTCAATGAAGGTGTGTTATACAAAAGTCATGACATGGTCTTGCTCGGATGTGTGGATAGACACAGAAGCAAACATGTTGATGCATGAGATTCATGAGGATTCTTTTGGTACATGCCAATGGGCACTCTATGGCTAATAAGATGCTAAGGGAAGGATACTATTAGTTGACAATGGAATCGGATTGTTACAAATTTGTGAAGAAGTGTTATAAGTGTCATATTGATGCTGATAAAATTCATGTGTCTCCTATACTTCTCAATGTTATTTCTTCCCCATGGCCTTTATCTATGTGGGGTATTGACTCGATTGGATGATTGAACCCAAGGCTTCTAATGGACATTGTTTCATCTTGGTAGCAATCAATTACTTCACCAAATGGGTTGAAGAGTATTCTTATTCTAATGTTACCAAGCAAGGTGTGGTCTGATTCATCAAGTACAATCTCATTTGTCGGTATGGTGTGCCTAGCAGGATCATCACTGACAACGACTCGAATTTTAATAATAAAATGATGGCGGAACTTTATGAAGAATTCAAGATTGTTCATCATAACTCTTCTCCTTACAGACTGAAGATGAATGGGATCATCGATACTATCGGCATGAAATCATTTACTCATGGATATCGTCTGGACAATGGGATGAAATCTTTGGTTTATGGGATACATTACTCCCCATTGAAGTTGAGATTCCATCTTTGCTGATATGGGAATTATCCTTTGAGGGTTCGAGAATTTGATTGAATTTGATTGAAGAGAAGAGAATGACTACTTTATGTTATGGTCAGTTATACCACAAAAGAATGAAGAAAGACTTTGATAAGAAGGTCAAACCTCGTGTATTCATAGAAGGCGACCTCGTGCTCAGAAAGATCATTTCTTTAAACTCTAATTCCAGAGGCAAGTGAACTCCCAATTATGATGGCCCATATGTTGTCAAGAAAGCCTTCTCTGGCGGTGCATTGATTCTTGAAACTATGGATGGCGAGGAGTTCCAACGTCCTCTGAATGCTGATGTAGTCAAGAAATACTTTGCCTAAATAAATAAAAGAACAACTCGGTAGTTTGAAAACCCGAAAGGGCGACTTAGGCAAAAAAGAGCGTCTTGGTAGACTGAAAACCCGAAGGAGCGGCCTAAGAAAAAATTAGAGACATAAACAGAATAGATCTCCCGGTAGGCTGAAAACCCGCAAGGGAAGTCTAGGCAAAAGTTAGGGACTTATATGGCAAGTAACTACATCAGACAAGACATGATCATAAAAGCAACAATCTGCATGGATTATCTTCATACCTCAACTGAAGACTACAATACAGGAGTTCAAAGTTGTTAGGGAGAATAGTGTTCATTGTTCTTCGATGTACCTTTTCCATGTATTTACCATTTTTCAAAACTTTGTAATCATCTATGGAGCCATGCTATTGGCAGACTACCATTCTATCAATAAAATTTAAGCCTTTACCAATTCCTTGGCAATCTTATTTTTATTCAGGTTATAAAAATATTTTTGTATTATTGAAAATGCATTTCAAAGCAAACAAATTTGTTAGAATATACTTGCGAAAATTTTGCAATTTAAGTGTGTTTACTTCGGATGTGAAGCAAAAGGATACAATGGAACTGTCCTAATAACTAACAAGATTGATAATGTTGAAGTTCGTACCGCAGGACCTCTATAACATTTTTTTGTTCGAATATGAGATATATTGTCATACCCCAAAATTTGCCCTCCATCTTCTCAAGATATTTCATACATCCATACTCAAGGATTCCTCAAGAGTTGATCAGACAAACTCTCTCCTAGACAATCAACCCAAACTAGGGTTTGGCATTTCTCAGATCAAGGTGGGTTTCCAACATCTCCAATGGTATTCATGCCTCCTCATATGCTTCAAAGATTCTCCATGTCAAGTTTCAAGCCTTACAAGTCAAGTTTCCTCAGACAATTGCTCAGATGGTTGAAAATCAGTTGTATTGGACAAAAAGTCAATTGTGGTCAACATACAGTCAAACTTCATAATCTTTGGTCAACATCCTCATTTTGAATTTACATTCATCATTTGATCAAGTTTTGATCATGATTCATCAAGAAAACTCAAGATTTGCTCAAAAGTCAAACTTTCAAAATTAGGGTTTCTAGATGAAAAGTCAACTGAACTTTGACTGATCATAACTTCTTCATACTTTCTCAGAAATTTTTCCACCACCTCTTGTTTTGAAGGAAATTCAATTCTCTACAACTTCGTGTCTCACAAGAATGTCCAAAAAATGCTTCATTTGAGAGGTATGGCTCAAAACATTACAGGTCATTTTCAAAGTCAACAAAAAGTCAACTTTTTGTTTTGAAGATATATTGAGCATGGAAACTCCAATTGAGATGAGACCAAAACGGTTGGTTAGAGGACTCTTAGAGATTTCCAAAAAGTCCAAGAACACTCAAAAATGTGGAAAATTGAGCAAGATACACTATTCAGAAGTTGGGCAATTTTGGACAATTGCACAAAAGGACATTTTGGTCAAAATGCAAAATTTTCCAAATGGGCCTAAAATCTTTTGATCCAAACTTGTTCATGACATTATTCTTGACCCATAAATGCTTGGCCATGGAAATTTTCTATTTTATTGATTTATTTTTGAATTTTAGAACATTTAATTCAAAATTAAATTATATAAAATATGAAAATAATATATTTTTCCAAAAGGGCTGATTTTATACCAAACTTGAAGTCCAAGAAAGCCCAAAACACTTACCAAATTCGTGCATGATCATGCATTGAAGAGGAAATCAAATTTCTTTCAAGAAAATTGATTTTATTTGAAAAATATTGAATGCTCCAAATCAAATCTTTTTTCACTCTTTTTCCTCTCTCAATCTCTTCTATAAATACTCAGCAATATGCCAAGCCACAGACACGAAACCCTAGCTCAAGCCAAACCCTTATTCTTGCAAATTTTTTCAAGAAACTTTTGAAAATCGAATTCCATATTGCAGCCTCTTCCAGCCACTTTTAACCATCCAATCCTCTTCCACGAGGTCTCAGGATCGATCCCATCCTCCTCGAGCCAGGCGCGCGAACTCAAGAACTCAAAGCACCGGTTTGATATTTTTTCTCAAATTCGATTTCATAATATCATGCATTGTTAATCGTTTTCGTGTGTTTATTTGTATTCAGGACATTCATTAGAATGCATTAGATGCATTACATGCAAGCATACACGTAAGAATCGATAGTTGCCATTGCTAGGGCAGTTCGGTTTCTTTTCTTCGAAACTCATTACACAGGCCGATTCAATGCAAATGGATATCACCATTGGATTCAGGAGGTCCGATTTAGGGGGGTAGGGTTCTATTTTCTTGTTTATTTCGCGTATTTTTGCAGGTTGGAAAATCAACCCACCGGAGAAGATGACCGGCGTTAGGGTTCCGGTGGCTGACTTGGCGTGGACTCTTTGACCGCATGCGTGGCACGATCCCTTTCTCTGATTCGCTCATTTGAAATTGCCTGGGGCCCGCGCGCTGACTGTGTTTGATTTTCAAATATCAGTGACACGTTGACACATATATGCAATTGATTTCAACTTTCAAAACACGAAGTACACTCTGGTCCAGTGGTTAAGGCGTTGTTTTGAAGAGATTCTCCAGGAGGTCACAGGTTCAAGTCCTGCCAGGACCATTCTCTTTTTCTCTTTTACAAAACTTGCATTTTCTTCATGTTTTTATATTTTCTAATTTATTTAATATTTCCATCATTTTAATTTCTTTTCATAATTTTATTTCTGCATTAAAAAATTACCAAAAATTATTTTTCTTTTTACATTATTTTCAGAAAACCTTGATTTAATTTATAAAATTAAAAAATATAATTTTGCATGCATATTTATTTTTATTCATAATTTTGCATTTAAATCACTTTTAATTCATTTTTAATTATTAAATTGCATTCAAAAAATCCCAAAAAATTATTTTAGCATATTAATACTATTTCCAGCATGTCATATTTTTCCATTAAAACTTGCATTTTCTAACATTTTTCTCTTGTTCGATTCATCTCGTATTTTCGATTTCTCATTCTTTTCTGAGGTTGATCCGATTAGACGATTCTTCTTTATCATTTATTTTTTTCAATAATGTAACTGTTTATGGGATGTAATAGTTTAAATTAGGTTTTTATTTTCCGCAAGTTTAAATTATGTATCTGCCCCAAAGCCATGTAATAGCGTAGGACATTTACCTTTCCGCACCTTTACATTCCACATTTTAATTTCCGCACTTATAAACTGTTAGTAACTAGGCGTGTATGGCAAGACTAATAATGAACATAGCTCACTAATTCAAGATAAAATATCTGAAATTGACACACTCTTTTCACATGCCCCTTAGGGTAATTCTCTCTCGTTGCCTTCGATTCAAATGGTCAAGTCCCTCGAACGTAGAGGTATTCTAGCACCGTTGCCTTCAAAACAAATCATCATAGTCCCTTCGATACAAAGATCATAAGACCCATGATGTCGCCTCCGAATACATGATCTTGACCCTCGATTGTCGCCTACGAAAATGATGATAGTCCCTTGAATGTGCTAGGATACTTCCTACAAGTTGCTTTCTTTGACCATCGATGTCCCTCGAATGTCCGCTTATATCCAGCGAATAGGGTTACCTACCAACTAATGGTATGGATAACACTATTCTAAAGGAACGATAAAACAACACAACGACCAATTCGAGTAGGTAATAAGACTTTTAGTTGCTTGCTCTATCAAAATACTTTTCATACCTCACACTTTTTTCAAAGTTCAAACTCTTTTCAAAGCGAAACATTTCCGAACACTTTGTATACATTCCTACATGAATCATTACAAAGTCAAAGCGAAATGCCTTTTCAAAACATTTTTGTCAAACACACGAAAGCACAATTTTAAAGTGATCTAGAGCAACTAAGAGCCGTAGATAACTACGGATGGAAAGGGTGCTAATACCTTCCCTTTCATAACCATTCTCCCGTACTCGAGAATCTAACGAAGGTCTTTTCGTACTTTTACCTTCCCTTAATTGGATAAAAATAAAAGTCGGTGGCGACTCTTGCTATCCGCACATTTGCGATACAAAACACAAAAAGTCGATTCACGTATCAGAGCTGGCGACTCTCGAGAGACACCTAAAGAGAATTGCCTTAAGGATTTCTAAATCACCTTTATTGCTTTTGACTTGACTTGCTTTATCTTTAAGGGTTGCTTGGGTATTATATTGTTGGGGATCCTACACCGGATCCGGGTTTCCTTTTAGGTAAGTAGCAATAAATCGTCGCGACCGTTAGGCGTATATCAAAGCGGTCAATATGATGGCTACGTTAGCGTGACACTTTGGTTGTCCCGATACTCTTCATTCCCAAGTTGAGGATAGTATTTGGCTTCTGCGTGGTGTCATCAAGCGCTAACTAAACTTTTAGAACCTTAATTGACCCATCTTAGCCATTAGAAGGTAGTGAGATGGCCGACTTTGGTGTAGACCGAGGTTGGTTGATACTCGATGCTACGCTCATTGAGATCAGAGTTTTGGGACATTTTCGGTCGACCACTTGGTAGTCATATTGAAATAAGCGCCTACGAGAAAGATCAATGATATGAGATTCCTAGAACCCGGTTACTATTATAGGACAGGATGAACCAACTCAAACTTTTGGTAGGGTAGTCACCTATACCTCATGCAAGCCTTAACCCTAGGCTCATTGTGTGAATTGTTTGTGTGTGCTAAACATGACATCATGACATCATTTGCATTGCATATCATTTCTAACTATTTCAAGGACCTAGGGATTTATCTTTGCTCTATTTTGTAGGGATTATGGCTTCTAGAAAGACTATCCGAATCAACTTCATGGATATACCTTCTCAGCTCAAAGAATTGGTTTCAGAAATTCCCGACCATGCTCAGTTCATCAAAAGACATGGTTATCTACTTGACTTGTTATCTCGGTTTTGAAGAAGATATGATGCATGTCCTATTCGGTTCTTGATCCGAAACACCATTGCTTTACATTCCCAGATTATCAGTTGGTTCCTACCTTGGAAGAGTTCTCTAAGCTACTTGGGATACCTATTCTTGACCAAATGCCATTCACCGGTCTAGAAGGTTCCTAAGTATGAAGACATCGCATCCGCCTTACATCTTAAGCGCTCAGACATTGAAGCCAATTGGGAAACCAGAAGTGGAGTTAAGGGTTTACTTTCCAAGTTCTTAATTAAGAAAGCCCGAGAATTCCTCAAAGTTATGAGTTTCCATGCATTTGAAGACATTGTGGCCTTGCTAATCTATGGTTTGGTTCTATTCCCTAACTCGGATCAATTCATAGATGTCAATGCCATCAAGTTGTTTCTTACCCGCAATCCAGTGCCTACTTTACTTGGGGACATCCTACATTCTCTCCACACTCGTACTACTAAGAGACAAGGAACTCTCATGTGTTGCATACCGTTACTTTCAAGGTGGTTTATTTCGCACCTTCCTCCATCAGTTTTGAAGAATGAACAAAGGATGAAGTGGTCTCAAAGGTTAATGTCACTCTCCCATTCAGATATCCGTTGGAGTCTTTTCTCTCAAAAGGACTTCACCTTCATTGAGCGTTGTGGAGAATTCCCTAATGTACCACTACTTGGTATAAGGGGAGGTATTACTTACAACCCTTCCTAGCTCTACGTCAGTTTGGTTTTGCTGAAGAGATGGCCCGCATGATATGCTTCTCCAAGATATTGTGTTCGACTACAATCACGATCTCCAGAATTACCGACGAAGGTTCATACACGCTTGGGGCATGGTAAAGAAGACTGATACCAAGACTTTGGAGCACCAGAACTCCATTCCTTGGGAACCTTACCTCAAATGGGTGCGAGCTCGAGCTCAAAACCTCATGATGCCATTCGCGCCTGTTTTACCAGTAATTATGGAACCTGTTGCTATAGGTGACGTACCCTATACCATTCTCTATCCCGACATGCCTACTGATTTTGAAGACTTGAAGAGATCCTGGATTCATCTCAAGGAAGAGAGGGATACCTTTGAAGCTCAGTGTTATGCAAGCGAGAAGAAAGTGCTAGAGTTGACTAAGCTACTTCACGAGGAGCGAAGCATCAACGCCTACCTCGGCACCAAGAGGAAGCGCCCATGGGAGACTTAGAGATTTAGGATTTATTTGTTTTCTTTTATTATTTTGAACTATTTCTTGTACTTTAAAAAAAAAATAAAAAAAAAGAAGAATAATAAGAAGAGTGCTAATAAGTGTTTGTTCATTGCTTGTTTAACAAATTTAAATCTCTAAGGTCCTTGAAAACATTGCATTGCATTCGCATAAACATTGCATATCATAGCATAACATTGCATCACAGGTACATTGAAGATTGGTTTTCTCATTTGCTCGCTATTTATTTTAGCAGAAATGGCTCTTGAACAGTCTGTCAAAGATCTTCAAGCTCAGAATGCTCAGTTTCAGCAGATGTTCACCAGTTTGGTCCAAGGCCAAGAAGATTTGAAGAAGCTCATCAACAGAAAGAAGAAGGTTGTTGGTCTTCTCAACATGGGTAGACGCTACAAAGGAGGTCCTAGAGTGGTTAGTCGAATTGAGCTCTCTGAAGGAAGTGTCAAGAAGGAGGATGAGCAAAGTAACAAGGGTGATGGTGAAGGCAGTCAGCCTGAACTTGAGAAGAACTATGATAATGGACAATACTCTGATGAGGATGACAAGTACAAGCAACTTGAAGACCGTTTGAATGTTGTGGAAAATCTAAAGATGTCCGGCTGAATTTTGATGATCGAGTCTTGTCCACAGTGTTGTGATTCCTCCCAAGTTCAAAGTTCCTACTTTTGCTAAGTATGGGCATGTCTTGCCCTAAGTTGCATTTGAAGTCCTATGTCCAGAAGATCAATCCCCACACTGATGACAGAAAGTTGTGGATGCACTATTTTCAAGAGAGTTTGTCCGGAACCAGTTGGAATGGTACTATCAGCTAGAGAATGACCGTATCCGTACTTGGAGTGACTTAGCTGATGCTTTCTACAGACAGTATGAGTACAATGCTGAATTGACACCCACTCGCATGCAACTACAAAGCATGTCTATGGGTCGTGATGAGAAGTTCAAGGAGTATGCTCAGAAATGGAGAGACCTAGCAGGCAGAGTTCAACCACCCTTGTCCAATAGGGAGTTGGTTGATATGTTCATGGGAACACTGACAGGCCCATTCTTCAATCATCTGATTGGAAACTCTTCAGCCGGATTCACCGAGCTGATATTGAGCGTATTGAAGCTGGTATCAAGAGTGGGAAGATTCAGATAGAGACATCTTCAAACGCTGCGAAGAGATCTTTTGGTGGTAAGAAAGAAGCCAATGCTGTGTATGGTCAGAAAAGCCGAGCCAAGACCGACCGTGCTCAATCTGTGGGGGCAGTTGTGATCTCCAATCCTACATCAGCACAACCTCAGCGAGACAACGTGCGTAACGAGCAGCATAGCGAAGGCATTTCGAAGATCAACATGCCATTGTGCAAGCCTTGCAACACATGTTGAAAGCGGGTGATTACTTTGAGGATCCTCCTCAGAATGTCAACACTTCCTCTCCGAGATACAATCCTAATGCTAAGTGTGCTTACCATTCCAATAGCCCAGGACATAGTACTGATGATTGTTGGGCTCTGAAGAACAAGATTCAAGATATGATTGAAGCTAAGCAGATTGAGTTTGATCCTCCTGTTGAGACTCCGAATGTGATCAACGCGCCTATGCCTAATCATGACAAGAGTTCCAATGTTGTTGGTGACGATACTTATGTTTTCAACATAGATGACTTGACCATTCCTCGATGGTATTAAGAAGAATTTGCTACAAGCCGGTGTCAATCAGGATGCCCAGAGAATTGTCGTTGGTGCCCATCCGCGCCTGATGGTTGTGCTTGGTTGAGAAGACGTGTTCAGTGCATGATGGATAACCGTGAGATACTATTTCTGAAACCACCTGTGCAGAAGTTGTGTGAAGAAATGTCTAAGTTGAAGATCGACAATGCAAACGAAACTGTACCATCTGTGTGGGATACCTTGGGGCAGCCAAGTGGAAAGTATGATTACATGGTGAAGTACACTGTTCTGAAAGCTACAAGATTCCTATTGAAGATGTTAAGGCGACGGATGGGGTGACGATTTCCCAGAAGACTATGCTGATGTTAACACCATAAGGATTTCCTCTGCATTCCATGCCTAGGTGGCACCTCTCATTATTACTTCTCCAAGCCAGTTCCATATTCCTCTGACAAGGCTATCCCTTGGAATTATGGAGCTGATGTTTACTATCATGGCGTCAAGCAAGACCCTCTGACCATTGAAGATCTTACAGTTGAAGCTACCATTCCTGACATTGACAACATCACCGGATCTAGTAAGGTGACGAACCGAAAGGGTTCTCTCGATATCTCTCCTCCAAAGACACCGACTCCAGCTCATTCCCTATTCAATCCATTCCCAAGCTAGAGGGAAAGAACAAGTGACTCATCCTGCTGAGCCAGAAGTACCAAAGGAAGTTATTGAAGACACCTCCAAACAAGAAATGGAGGAAATTCTGAAGATTATCAAGAAGAGTGACTACAATGTTGTGGAGCAGTTAGGACAGACTCCAAAGATTTCCATGCTTGCTCTGCTCTTATGCTCGAGGCTCATGCTAATGCTGAAGAATGCTCACGTGCCGCAAGACACTACTACTGACCAGTTTGAAGTTTGTATTGCTAGCCTAGCTGCCAACAATGGCCTAGGCTTCTCTGATGCTAATTTGACTCCTGCCGGAAAGAAACACAACAAAGCCTTGCACATCTCTGTTGAATGCAAGGGCACTACATTGTCTCATGTCTTGGTAGATACCGGTTCTGCTCTGAATATCCTACCGAAGACTGCTTTTGATCGACTTGATATCGAAGGGTTGGTTCTGAGACCCAGTGATATAATCGTGAGAGCTTTTGATGGTTCTAAGCGAACAGTGCTTGGAGAGCTCATTCTGCCTGTCAAAGTCGGTTCCCAGACTTTTGATTCCACTTTCTTTGTCATGGACATTCGTCCAACTTACTCTTGCCTACTTGGACGCCCTTGGATACATGGGGCAGGCGCTGTTACCTCTACCTTGCATCAGAAGCTGAAGTACCCGGTGAAAGGGAAGGTTGTTACAGTGTGTGGTGAAGAGGAATATATGGTCAGTCATCTACAGTCATTCCGATACCTCGAGATGGAGGGTGAATTCTTCGAGACTCCCTGTCAAGCTTTTGAAACAATACCCAGAGTCATGCCTGTTGACTCTCCTGTCACTCCTGAAGTTGCTAAAGTTCCTCCTAGGATGGCCTCACTAAAAGATGCTCAAGCTGCAGTTGAAGAAGGTAGTTCTATTTGGGGTCAGCTCCATGATCTTCCTTTCAAATCCGACAAGACTGGTTTAGGCTTCACCATCAAGGGTCAGAAGATGATACGCCTGCGAACGTGCCGGCTAACTTCCTTTCCGCATCAGCCAAAGTGGAATCCATGCTATAGAGGACGACGACCACGACTTCGACATCAGCAAGTGGATCTTCCCAACTCCAGACAAAGGGCTCAGCAATTGGAAGGCCGAAGACGTCATACCAATCTCCTTTAGTCAGGAGTAATTGCTCTTGTTTTTTTTTTGCTTTTCGTATTTCTTTATGTTTGAACAATAAACTTTGAAAGCCTAGTGCCTTACCCGGGGCATCATGGCTCGTTTGCGAGGGTTATTATCTGTTGTTTACGCGTTTTCATTCAATAAATTCGTTGGACTTTTGCATTCAATTGTTTGTTTTCTTTCTTTACTTTATCACCCCTTCAAAAAGCTATGTGTTTCTTACACACACCCACGTGATACACTGCAGAATCACTCCGAATCTCGTTAATAACAGCTATGCTATTGCTAAATATGACTTCGATAATCCGATCTACCAAGCCGAAGACGAAAGTGAGATTGTGAAGTGCCGAGAACTTGCCGGTGCTACAGCAAGAAGCGAGTTATACAGCCACCACGAAGCAAGTTGAGGTTGTGAATTTGGGTGCTGCGAAACAGAAAATCAAGATAAGGCGGGTCTTGAGAACAGTGTTAAAGAAAGATTGGTTCAGATGCTACGAGACTATATTGAGGTTTTGCTTGGTCATATGAAGACATGCTGGTTTGACATTGATATTGTGGTACACCGATTGCCAACAAAAGAAGGTTTTCTCCCAGTGAAACAAAAGGTTCGTCGCATGCGTCCTGAGATGTCAGAGAAAATCAAAGCTGAAGTTATGAAACAGTTCAACGCCGGCTTCTTAGCTGTTACTTCCTATCCACAATGGGTTGCAAATGTGGTTCCCAAGCCTAGGATGGCAAAGTACGAATGTGTGTGGATTACAGAGATCTGAACAAAGCGAGTCCGAAAGACGATTTCCACTTCCTCATATTGATGTTCTGGTTGACAACACCGCTCAGCATAAGGTTTTCTCCTTCATGGATGGTTTCTCCGGTTACAATCAGATCAAAATGGCTCCTGAAGACATGGAGAAGACTACTTTCATTACACAGTGGGGCACTTTCTGCTACAAGGTTATGCCGTTCGGACTGAAGAACGCGGGCGCCACTTATCAGCATGCTATGGTGACATTATTTCATGACATGATTCATCACGAGATAGAGGTCTCGTCGGCGACATAGCTCGATCCGGACTGAAAAAACATCTTGATCATTTCGAAACGTGATTGAAGAAAGTTGAGACTCAATCCTAACAAGTGCACTTTTGAGTCGGATCCGGAAAACTCCTAGGGTTTGTTGTTAGTGGAAAAGGTATTGAAGTTGATCCGTCCAGATTAAAGCTATTCAAGAGATGCCAGCGCCCCTTGAGAAGGAGAGGTTTCTTGGGCCGATTGAACTACATTGCCAGATTCATTGCACATCTAACTGCTACTTGTGAGCCAATCTTCAAGTTACTAAAGAAAGATCAAGTAGTGGAATGGAACGACGATTGCGGATCGCTTTTGACAAAATCAAGGAGTACCTACAAAATCCTCCTATCACGATGCCGCCCGTGAAGAAGACCTCTTATCATGTACTTGGCGTGTTAGAGAACTCAATGGGGTGTGTGTTGGGACAACATGGCAAGTCTGGTCGAAAAGAGCATGCAATATACTACCTTAGCAAAAGTTTACCGTGAAACAAGATACTCACACTCGACACGCTTTAACTTTTCGCCGACTAAGGCAGTATATGTTGACTCACACTACTTGTTGATTTCTAAGATGGATCCGATAAAATACATATTTGAGAAACCAGCTCTCTCCGGAAGAATAGCAAGATGGCAAATGATCTTGACCGAATATGACATCAGTACACTTCTCGAAATCATCAAAGGAAGTGTAGTAGCCGATCATTTGGCTCATCAAGCATAGATGACTATCGGTCTATGCAGTTCAATTTCTAGAAGAAGATGTTTTACTAGTTCAGATTGTGAAGAACCAGGCCCGGACGAAGGACACGAACAAGGATCCCGATGGACCATGGTCTTTGATGGAGCCTCAAGCACTTGCAATGGCATTGGCGCCATTATCACATCCTACAGCGGACACCCTTTCACCCTTCATTATGTTTGAGTTACACGAACAACATGGCGAATCTGAGCGTGCATTATGGGTATTAAAGCGCTATTGACTTAAGAATCAAGTTCTTGCAAGTATATGGAGACTCGCTTTAGTGATCGGTCAGATTAAGGTAGATCTGAAGCATCCAATCTTATTCCTATCGAGGCATGTTACGAGTTTGATTCCCTACTTGAAGAGATTACTTTCAATCATATTCCACGAGAAGAGAATCAGTTGGCCGACGCATTGGCTACTATGTCGTCTATGTTCAAGGTCAGATGGGACAACGAGGCTCCCCAGATCATCATTGAGAAGTTTGATGAACCAGCATATTGTTGTGAGCTTGATACAGAAGAGAAACCTTGGTACTATGACGTGAAGAGGTATCTTGAGACTTAGGAATATCCCATGAGGCATCATCAACGATAAGAAGTTCATGAGGAGATTTGCCTAAATTCTTCCTCGACGACATCTTATAGCAAACCATGATATGCTTACTCCGTTGTGTAGACCAGAAAACAGCAATACATCATGGAAGAGTTACACGAAGGCGCATTTGGTACCCACTCCAATGGACACACCATGGCTAAGAAGATTTTGAGAACAGGTTACTATTGGTCCACCATGGAAGCTGATTGTCACCGCTACGCTCGATCTTGTCACAAATGCCAGATTTATGCCGACAAAGTACACGTACCTCCAGTACCTCTAAACGTTTTAACTTCTCCTTGGCCTTTTGCAATGTGGGGCATTGACATGATTGGAGAAATCAAGCCCACAGCTTCCAATGGACATCGTTTCATCCTTGTGGCAATTGACTATTTCACCAAGTGGGTAGAAGCAGCCTCGTTCGCATCTGTTACCAAGAATGTTGTGGCTCGTTTCATCAAGCATAATCTTATCTGTCGGTATGGCACTCCCGAAAGGATTATCACAGATAACGGCTCCAATCTTAACAACAAGATGATCATCGAGCTCTGCACGCAGTTCAAGATCAAGCATCACAACTCTTCTCCTTATCGGCCTAAGATGAATGGTGCAGTGGAAGCCGCCAACAAGAACATTAAGAAGATTATACAGAAGATGACAGTGACTTACAAAGATTGGCATGAGATGTTACCATTTGCTCTTCATGGTTATCGCACTACAGCACGAACATCAACAGGGGCAACCCCCTTCTCTCTTGTATACGGTATGGAAGCAGTCCTACCCATTGAGGTTCAGATACCCTCAACCAGAGTCCTCCAAGACGTAGAGTTAAGCGAAGACGATTGGGTCCAGACTCGCCTTGATCAGATTAACTTGATTGATGAGAAACGACTCGCGTCCATTTTCCATGGACAGATCTATCAGAAGCGAATGATCAGAGCATTTAACAAGAAGGTCAAGCACCGAGTCTACCAAGTCGGTGATCTAGTAGTCAAGCGCATCATCCTTCCACAAGGTGATCCCAGGGGCAAATGGACTCCCACCTATGAAGGACCATTTGTAGTCAAGACAGTGTTTTCTGGCGGAGCTATGATACTTAGCACCATGGATGGTGAAGACTTCCCACACCCTGTGAACGCAGACATAGTCAAAAAATACTACGCATAAAGAGACCCGCTAGGTCGACGAACCTAGGCAAAAATAAGGGCATCCTGGCGAACCAAAAGGTTCGGGCAAAAGTTAAGGATATATACAAAACATGTACACCCGGCAAGTCGAAAACCTGAAAAGGCGGCTTGGGCAAAAAAGGGTATCCCGGTAGACTGAAAACCCGAAAGGGCGGTCTAGGCAAAAGTTAGGGATTTAAGCGTACGACTATGTCTCTTCCAGATCATTTGCTTCCAGACTACTATCAGCATTCAAGATTCAAATGGCGAAAATCAATCCACTCACTTTCTACTGACAACAAGGAGATGAGATAGTCAAAATATATGAGTACTAGCATAGTTGGAACTTAACGAGATTGTTTCCGCATAGCTTTTTACCTTTCTTGTGTACACACTACTCGGCCATACGCCACCTTTCAAATAAACGCAAGCTTCTTTCTCTTTACAATTTTTGTTGTTGTCGTTTGCAAAAGTCCAACGTTTGTTTTGAATGACTATACACATTTGACAATAAGAATCTAATCACAAACATACAAAAAACGGGCATACAAAAGTAGTTACTACAGGCTTTAGGAATTGAGATGACGACGAAGGTCACCAAAAAACATTCCTCCATAGAGCATAATCTCCACAGAGGTGTCACTCACTAAACCTCCCCCAGAGGAGTATATGTTAATCCACGAGCAGTGATTCCACTCAACTGAGAAATGTTACATCAGTCTCCGAGCAGTAACACTTCATCCCCAGCTAAGATGTTTATCCCCAGCGGATATCTCTCAACAATTCTCCTTTTCTCCAGCAGCGGTATCCAGACTCGAGAAGAAAATCTACATCTCCTGTTCCCCAATCAGAGATTCCAACGGGCCCTAACCCGGTCTCCCAGCAACCATCAAACGTCCTACAGCGAGATCTACGCTCAAAATCCCTAGTAGAGCGCCACCTAATTCTTCCCAACAGGGTCTACATGCAAGATCCCCAACAAATTGCCTCCCAGACTCTCCCCAGTAGGGTCTATGTATGAGATCTCCGACGACGAGCTTCTCAAATCTCTACCTTCCTCAATAATATCTAGGCCCAAGACTTGGTCAGATAGTGCATCGGAGGAATCCAGGATATCTTTCTTCTCCTTCAAAAGCAGGGTTCTCACCTACTCAAATCCCCAGGCAGAAGTCAGAAATCCTCAAATAGAACATCCGCATCTTCTTCAAGATGGATATGTTTTGAAATACCACAACATCTATCATTCATACATTACTCATAAAGTCACAATTCATGCATATGTCATTCATACACATTGTCATGCATCATACTTTGCATAAGACTAACAAATATTCTATCAAAGTTTCTCTTGTTTTTTCCAAAACAGGTGAAAGTCACTTCCGATAGCTGGTCCAGGATTAAGCCCCGAATCGACGGGAAAACTATCGAAAGACCACCCTAGTTGTCCTCCAACGGTGGTCGAGATTAAGCCCGAACCGGCGGAAAACTATCGAAAGACCACCCACGTTGTCCTCAACGGCCGGTCCAGATTAAGCCCGAACCGGCGGAAAACTATCGAAAGACCGCCCTGGTTATCCTCGATAACAGAGCAATGGATCAACACCGATGCACAACAGGGAAGCTATCCACATTTTTGCCAACTACTATTCCCCTCAGAGTAATCAGCACGAAGATCTATTCTGAATCCCTTCTTATTATCAACAACAACTATAGAGTCTGGCGTACGACTCAGTTGCCTTGGATGGCCTCTTAAGCCCATCTCCGACTACTTGTCAACATTTCTTCGCCTTCAGAATGCTGCATATTTGGTTAAAAATCAATACAAATCAATAACTTCATTCAAAGGTGAACACGAAGTCTAACATACGACTCCCTCCGGATGGCATCTTAAGCCCATCTCCATGCTCCTTCCAGAAACGACTGCAGAGCCTAGCGTACGGCTCACTCCCCAGCATCGATCTTTCGAGATGGCATCTTAAGCCCATCCCCGTCAATTCTCCTATCAAAAACCTCGAGTCTAGCATCACGACTCATCCCAGTGAAAGTCTCTACCTTCTCAAATGGCATCCGTAAGCCCATTCCGCATCATCCACCACCGTGAGTGCAAATTTTGGTGTACTCAAGTGTTCAATCATCTTCTACCTTCAGGTCACGAAAACACGCATGCCAATCTAACCCTTCATTACAAGAGAAGATTAAGCAGGGCAGGTATCATACCCCAAAATTTCCCTCCATCTTCTCAAGATATTTCATACATCCATACTCAAGGATTCCTCAAGAGTTGATCGAGACAAACTCTCTCTAGACAATCAACCCAAACTAGGGTTTGGCATTTCTCGAATCAAGGTGGGTTTCCAACATCTCCAATGATGGTCTTCATGCCTCCTCCATATGCTTCAAAGATTCTCCATGTGTCAAGTTTCAAGCCTTACAAATCAG
>CM038792.1:284624754-284766800 GCA_021764765.1 Vicia sativa
GATGATAACATGAATTTATGTGGATGATATGTGTTTGGAGGGACGATTTAAATGATCCAAATATTTGTCAAACAGGCGTTTGAGTTTGAGATGAGTTTAGTGGGTGAATTAATCTTCTTTCTTGGGATGCAAGTCAAGAAGATGAAGACTCCATTTTTTATTTGTCGCAAATATGCAAGAATATTGTGAAGAAGTTTGGATTCAAGAATGCCAATCATAAGCAAACTCTTGCTTCTAAACATCATTAAGTTATCTAAGGATGAAAAGGAGTGAGTTTTCATCGAGTTTGATAGATGCATGGTTGGTAGTCTTTTGTATCTTACGAACAACATTGTATAGTTTTGTTGTTTGAGTTCAGTGATTCCATGCCGGAAGGTAAGCCAAATAAATCTGGAAGAGAATAATGGTATGTGAATGACACACGTGAGTATGGTATGTTATATTCTCGTGATTCTAACAATCAATCAAGTGCAAACACCAGTGTAAAATGTTGGCGAAGTCAACGTGGGTAAAGAATCAACAACCTGTGATTGAATAAGCAAATACCAAGAGAAGTTCAAGCCACAAGAGTCGATTGGTTAATCGAATTAGACGTTGACAAAGTCCTTAACCTTTTTGACAGACAAATATTCAACAGAAAATTACCTGACAGCCATGGTCGAAAAAAATTACTATTATAAAATAAAAATGATGATAAAATTTAAATTTAAACTTTTAAAATGTTGTTGTTATTATTATTATTATTACAATAAATAAAATTAATAAAAATTATTACTATATTTCTATTTATTTATAATTTATATTCTATACATCTACTTACTAATATTTTATTAATAACATTTATTTAAGTATTAATTTCTTTAAACAAATATTTCAATTTTTATTAAAACTAAAACCTTGTAAACTTTAAAAATCATAATGATTATTTTTATGTCAGTTACTATTATAATTATTATGCTTATTTCAGTTACTAAACATGAAATTAGTAACAATTATTATTATATTTCATATCTTTTATAATATAAGCAACATAATTTTATAAAAGCCAAACTAAATCTCTATCTCTCTCATTCACACAAATATTACTAATTCTTCACTATTCATCTAGCAAAATATGAAATTTTATATGGGTATGTAAATGCACTACTATTAAATTTTACTATTACAGTTCAAACATCTTTCAAAAATAAATTTATGCTTTGTAGTTGATTTCTTGTTTGTAGGTATCTCTTCCATGATAACTCCAGTTTCAGAAATTTTGGTGGTAAGATTGAAACTAATTTGTTAGAGTAATACATTTAGGATTATAATCACACAATTCCAGCAGAGAATGGAAGTCTCCATATAATTTTGATTGATTTTATCACACTAATAATATATATATATATATATATATATATATATATATATATATATATATATATATATATATATATATATATATATATATATATATATATATATATATATATATATATATATAATAACATGCTAATTTTCATTTCATCTCCCTAATAGTGGAAAATTCATGCAAGTGTTAGAAAAATATGATACCACATTTAAAGAAACAAATTGTAGAAGGTTCGATTGATGTTTTGAAATAAATTTGGTTGCTCTAAATGATTATAACTTATGTAACACCGAGGTCAAAAAGGGCTAAGTGTGGCTATGTCGGAATAAAGGGGATCTTGAGACCATGTGGATATGAAGCATGGTTGAAAGAGATGTTTATAAGGATTTATTGGTACTAGCTATACCAATAAGATGCATCTTCTTTTTAGTGGCCTAACCATAACGAACTGATAGTTAACGGTTTGTTTTGGAGTAGTATTATGATGGGTGATCTTCCGGAATTTTCTCGAAAAGTAAAAGTGTGGACCAAAACATGGTGAAAACACTCGTGTTTGGTTAATATCAGTTGATAATCGAAGACAACCGAGTGCTATAATTATTATTATTTTTAAATTGTTTATTAGATGTAAAATATAATATATTCATAATTTTAAATTAATTGATAAAAAAATTTTAAATTTTTTATTAGATATTATTATGATGTGGTAGAAAGATGTGGTATCAAATAAATAGGAAAAAGGTAGGGCTTCAAGTCCCATCGACAACCCGTGAGAATGATAAGAGAAAACCAAGAAATTATAGTCGAATAGGATCCAACAATCAATCAAGTGCAACCAATGACCCAAAATGTTGGCAAAGTCAATTAGGGGCAAAAATCGAACAACCTGTGATTGAATAAGCAAATACTAAGAGTAGTTCAACTCCCAAGAGTCGATGGTTAATCGAAACTTGACATAGTCCTTAAATATTTTTGATCTACGAATATCCAAGAGAAAATAATCCGCAATTGGGTTTAAAAAATTACTATTATAAATTAAAAATGATGGGTAAATTTAAACTTTGAAACTTTTAAAATATTATTATTATTACAAAAATAAATTAATAAAATTATTACTATTTTATTATTTATATTTTATACATCTATTTATTAATATTCTATTAATAACAATTATTACTATATCAATTTCTATGAGCAGATATTTCAGCTTTTATAACAAATTAAAAATTTATGAACTTTAAAAATCATAATGTTTTTATTATTATGTCACATTATTATAATTATTAATCTTATTTCAGCCATTAAACATGAAATTAATAATAATAATTATTATAGTTCATATATTTTATAATATAAGCAACTTAAAAATTTTTCAAAAGCTTAAACGAAACCTCTATCTCTCATTCACAAAAATACTACTATTTCTTCACCATTCATCTAATGTTACGAAATTTTATATGGGTATGCAAGTATGAACTAGAAATTTTTATTGAGAGTCCGAAAGTACTTTTGAAATAAATAACACCAATTATATGAATATTTTGGGATAACATCTTGTGTTTGATACTTATCAAAGGCAATTTTAAATAATTTATACAAAGGAGGTAATTATATGAATAGTTTGGGATAACTTGTCGGTTTGATACTTGTCAAAGGTAATTTTAAAATAAATAAATAAAATTACAAAAATTGCATTCTAAGGATTGAACATTGGATCTTGTAGTAACAAGATAACTCGTTACCACCACGCCAACTTATTTTATTATGAATGATTTCTAACAAGATGTACATATTAATTAAACTTTTAATGTTTGGGGTGGCCATGCCACCTTCAAATTGTAGCTCGCCTAATCGGTGGTAAATCAACTACTATTAAATTTTACTATTCGTTGTAAGTTCTTTATTTTAAGGATTGAAATTAATTTTAGTAAAAATAATAATAGCAACAAGAATGTAACACAATAGGATGTATAACTGAATATATACAAAAGAAGTCCTATTGAATGCTCTGAACATTGTGTTGAATTAAATCAACAACCGAACAACATGTCGAAGGAGATGTCGTGACATCGACATCTAACATCACGCTTTACTCAAGCGATAAATTAGTTACAATTTATTTAAGTTATGCATTATTCAAGGAATATTATGCAACCCATGTGGCGTATTCTTGAAGGAATATGTAAAGGTCCGTAAGATTCAATCAAGTTATGAGAAAAATCAGAAGTCAAATATTGAAGACCTGCTTGTGTAGAAGTCTTCTCGCAATTTGTTTCTACGCTTGTTACATGTAATATATTTTTGTTTGAAGGTCCAAATCCATTTGGGATCATGTTATAAATATGGAGTTTGTAACCTAGTTTAGGTAGCTAGCCAAATTTAGTAAGGATGTGATTAAAGTTGGTGCAGTGAACCACCGGACTGGGATGATCATTAAGTTTTACCTCAAAGCCCATAGGAAGAGGAAAGTGTTTCACTTAGGAATGGAAGTAATGAGTTATATTATTCTTGGAGAAGGTGTGAAGCAACTCCAAGGTGTGTTCTAAGTTAGAAGCATATTGCTTTAAGTCTTAGGTAGTTTGCAGATGTAAGTGTATCTTCCGATCATGTGGCTCAAGGTGTCTTCAAGTCTTGTTTTTGTTATAATCATGCAGATGATTGAGGGGAGTGAGAGGGGTTTCTCATATCTAAGAGGTTCTTAGGTAGAAATTGCATCGGGTTGTGATTAGTGAGGAGTTTTAAACAAGGTAGTTTAGCTTTGAATTAATATCACTGACAAGGATTTCATCCTCGACTTGGAAGCTCTGTGATGTAGGCGCAGTAGCTAAAACTGGTGAGAAATTTTCATGTTCTTTATGTTTTTCCCCGCACCGTAACTTTTACCTTATCTGTTTGTTTAATGTCGACTAAATGTCTCGACATCTAGGACCGCCGTACTGAATTTCAAGCGGTATCAAAGGCATATCTGTCTATTTCTCGATGAGATCCTGGGGATACTTTCCGGTTATGTACAAGGTAAAGATTGTACTAAAGAATTGTTTGAACAAGGCTGGTTCATATTGTATATCTATCGTCCTTGAAGTGGAGGATGAACCTATCTACGGAAGACTGGTGTGTACTAAAGACAAACCCATGAACTCTTGTACTTCTCGATGAAAGAAAGAAGATGAAGCTGAATGTAAGAATTTTAATATCAAAGCGCTTCATATAGGAGTAAAGACTGGATTGATATAAAGATCATTGTTCAACTTATATTTAGAAAATAGCAAAATTGTTAAAAACTTCATGCGAGAGTGAAGATATTGATAAGTTAACTCTTAAGCTTATTTGTGGTAAAGCATCTTCCTGGTTATGGTATTGTCTTTGTCTGTTACCTTCAGACGTATAGATTGGTGAGAAGCTACCGCATTTAGGTTGATTTATTTTCAATCCTAAGTTACCATGCTTATGCTTAGATGTGGTGTAAGCATTGTTTATGGATATTCTTGAGGTGTTTGTATATTCCGCTGCATGGATTTTGATATAACCCTTAAAGTATGAGAAGGATACTAGGGTTGTTTTCATCAACAAAATATATGTCTGATCTTTACAACTATATTAAAAGTGTCTAAGATACTTGATAACTTCCTCAAGTCCACCATAAAGACAATTATTAATGAAGATGAGAATCAATTGATCAATGATCCTCATATATACATCTATATTATGTGATGACCTGAAGACCGTCAAGGATGGATTGTTCCAAGAAGATGTAGTTGTGTTCTATGGGATGTTAGAACATTACTTCAACAAGTATGTAACTACTACTTGAAGAGCAACGACTGGGTGATGAACAAAACGCTTTGAATATTTTGTTTGAACCTACTCCCATCCGAAGAGGAGGCATCTAGTTTGTATAAGTAGATCGACACCTGTAAAATGCTTGTATACTCTATGTGTCATTTTATTTCCACCCGTGGCTTATGGGAGTATGAAAGTTGAGCTCCACGTTATTTTTGAAAAGAACTCAAAGGTATCTCCACCAGACACTTTATGCATATGAGTGAGCTAGTTTCGAAGATCCTTATGATAATGTGAACTAGAGTTATGGAATCCTATTAGTGGCCATAGAATAGTTTCTCGTCAAGTGGAGTACCGTGATCCAACAATAGTGTTTAATGGTCCCTAAATATTGTAGGATCGCTGTAATACGTGAACTGACTTTGAGATTTTGTATCGCAAATGGATAAGGAGTCGCCACCGACTTTCTTTTATCCAATTAAGGGAAGGTAAAAAGTACGAATAAGACCTTCGCTAGATTCTCGAGTAAGGAGAAGGTTATGAAAGGGAAGGTATTAGCACCCCTTTCCATCCGTAGTTATCTACAGGCTCTTAGTTGCTCTTAGATCATTTTAAAATTGCTTTTGTGTGTTTGACAAAATGTTTTGAAAAGGCATTTCGCTTGACTTTGTAATGATTCATGTAGGAATGTATACAAAGTGTTCCAATGTTTCGCTTTTTGAAAAGAGTTTGAACTTTAAAGCGTGTGGGTAAAAAGTATTTGATAGAGCAAGCAACTAAAAGTCTTATTACCTACTCGTAATGGTCGCCTCGTTGTTTTACGCCTTTAGAATATGCTATCCATACCATTAGTTGGTAGGTAACCCATTCGTTGGATGTAGAAGGACATTCAAGGACACGGATGGTCATAAGGCAACTGTAGGAAGTATCTTAGCACATTCGGCGAACTATCATCATTTTCGAGGCGACAATCGAGGGTCAAGATCATGTATTCGTAGGCTACATCGCGGGTCATGATCTTTGTATCGAAGGGACTATGATGATTTGTTTGAAGGCAATGATGCTAGGATACCTCCACGTTCGAGGGACTTGACCATTTGTATTTTGTAAGGCAACGAGAGAATTACCCTAGGGAGCACATGTGAAAGAGTGTGTCGATTCGGATATATGTTATCTTGAAATTATGAGTGATCTATGTCCAATTTTATCTTGCCATACACGCCTAATTACTAGCAGTTTATAGGGTGCGGAAAATAAATTGCGGAAATGTAAAGCGGAAAGATAAAGTCCCACGCTATTACATGGCTTGGGGCGCTTACATAAAGTGCGGAAAACAAAAGTCCTAATTAAACTATTACATCCCCATAGGCGCTACATAATTGAAAAGAAAAGCAAGAAAAATCGTCCGAAACGTTACAACCTGTGAACAGATACATAATCGGAAATACGAGAAAAATTGCATAAGAGGAAAATGTTAGTAAAAAGAAATATTTTTGAATGAGGAAAAAGGTTTTTGATTAGTGATGACATTAATATGATAAGATAGTTTTTTGGTAATTTTCTGAATCGATTTGGTAATTTAAAAACAATTTAAAGTCCTTTAAATGATTAATTAGTAATTAAATTAAATATGCATGCAAAAATAATAATTTTAATCTTAAAAATTAAATAAACATTTTTCTGATGATAATGCAAAAAAGAAATATTTTTTGGAGTTTTTTAGATGCATGATAAAAAATATTGAAGATAAATTAAATTAGATAAAATATTAAGAAAAAGAAAAATAGAAAAAGTTAGTTTTGTAAAGTTGCAAAAAGAATTGCCATGGCAAGGAATCGAACCAGGACCCGAGGAAATCACCGCTTGTTACCAACCGAGCCAAGTGGTCTTGTGTTTTGAATCTGGAGAATTGTTTTTAGAAACGGTCATGGATTTGAAGTTCAACACATCGGCCACCGTGGACCCTGTGTTGAATGGATGGATAAATCGGATCGCTTTCGCCACGCACGCATGCCTCGCCGGAGTCAAAACATTCACGACGCCGGAGTTCTCGTCCGACGCCTTCTACGACAAGCAAATTTCAAACTGCAAAAATAAGCCAAAAAAAAAGAGGTACCCTACCCCTAAATCGAGGGTCGAACACAATGGTGAGGTTCTTTTGCCCTAAATCGGCCCGGATTCGAGTTTCAAATCAAATGTTCTTGAACCCTAGAATGGCGATGAGTTTTACGGTAAAACTCTATATAAATGTATCATTCATGGTCTAATAATGAATGCCCTTAGTATACAATAAATCAAAACAGCAATGCATGAAATACGAATCGAATTAAGAAAATTCCAAACCTAAGAAAGTTGGGAGCGTGATCTAGGGTGGTTTCGCCGGTAAGGATCGAATGCTACTCGGATATCAAGGAACACGTTTGGATCCTCAAAACACCTTGAAACTCTACTGAAATTGAAAATCAATTTTGACAACTTTGAAGAATTTTGAGAAAAAAATAGGGTTGTAAGGGCTAGGTTTCATTCCTTGGTCTGTGCAATGTGTTGGGTATTTATAGAGTGAGGAATGAGAGCAAAAGAATGAAAAAGATCTCCTCTTGAATGCAAAATTTTTTCTTTAAATAAAATCAAATCTTTTGAAAATTTGATTTTCCTTCCATGTGAGAGCTAGAACGAAATCGCAAGTTTGTGTGGGCTATTCGGACCTCAAGTTTGATAAAAATCCAATCCATTTGAAAATATACCTTGTTTTCATATTTTATATAATTTAAATTTGAATTAAATGCTTTTAAATTCAAAAAAAAAATAGAATGTGGTCGGGCAAGGCATCGTAGGTTCAAATAATATTATGATCAAGTTTGGATCATAAAATTGTAGCCCATTTGGAAAATATTGGATTTTGACAATATCTCTTCAGGCAATTGTCCAAAATGCCCAACTTGTACAAGGTGTTTTGCTCAATTTTCCACATTTTTGATTGTTCTTGACTTTTAGAAATCTAGGTGTCCTATAAACAACCTCTTTGGTTTCATCTCAATTGAGTTTCCATGCTCAATAAACATCATTACAAAAAGTTGACTTTTGTTGACTTTGAAAAGGACCTGTAATGTTTTGATCCATATCTTCAAAATGAAGCATTTTTGAACATTCTTATGAGACATGAAGTTGTAGAGAATGAATTCTCTTCAAGATGAGAGGTGGTGGAAAATTTATGAGAAAGTATGAAGAAGTTATGCTCACCAAAGTTCAGTTGTCTTTCATTGAAAACCCTAATTTAGAAAGTTGACTTTTGAGCAAATCTTGAGTTTTCTTGATGAATCATGATTAACCCTTGATTAAATGATGAATGTGACTTCAAAATGAGGATGTTGACCAAAAAATCGTGAAGTTTGACCTGTATGTTGACCACGGTTGACTTTTTGTCCAATACAACCGATTTTCAACCATCCGAGCAATTGTATGAGGAATTTTGACTTGGAGGCTTGAAACTTGACATGGAGATTCTTTGAAGCATATGAGGAGGCATGATGACCATGGAGATGCTGGAATCCATCTTGATCTCGAACGCCAAGCCCTAGTTTGGGTTGATTGTCGGGAATCCATCTGTCTCGATCAACCCCGAGGAATCCTTGAGTATGTGATGATGAAATGTTTTGAGAAGTAGGAGGAAAATTTTGGGGTATGACAACGCCCTTAATATGATGCTTACATGATGTTGTGAAAATTTTATGGAAGGGTATTGTTTTGAAAAATCTAGGGAAATATGCTCATTGAAAGTCCACATTTTTGTCATGCCTAGGTAAATCTTTTCCAAAACCTAGTAGAGGGAATCTCGTGAGGTACAATGGCATCCATCATCTCAAAGTCGGACGAGGTTGATGAAAATTTCTATTGAGATGGGTTATGTTATCCCCCGATATGTTGGTAGTCCGATCCTCAAGATTGACTGTTGTTAGTATATTTTCTTGTTCCCCCACCAAGTGTCGAGTATGAGATAGTATGGATGTTACCCTTAGAACTATACTAAGAATGGATGATGTTGTATTAGATGTTGAACATTATCTCAATGTCTTCACCATTAAAGTGTGTATTTTTGTTCGAAAGGAGTTTAAGGTCAAGCCACGAACTTAATCAGAATGTTTTGGCTATCATGATTGGATATTCATGTCAAAGTGCAAGAAGCATCATAGGTGTGAAGAAGAAAGTCACGTTTATCTAGTTCGAGTAGGTAATCCTATCTGATTAACCGATAAGTACTTTGACGGAGACTAAGTACTTATTAGAGTTTTCTTGAATGCTAATTACAAATCTTCCGTCGAGTCAGTATTTGTCCGATGTATTCATACAAAATTATAAGTCGAATCTTATGATTCAAAAGTTATTAGGAGTATGTCAATCATCACAAGTGCATGGAGAGATGCGTGTCTAATTAAGACATGTATACAAGTAACAACATATATCTTGATGGGAGTGGATATTTAT
The DNA here is from genome assembly GCA_021764765.1 of Vicia sativa. Classification (NCBI taxonomy): domain Eukaryota; kingdom Viridiplantae; phylum Streptophyta; class Magnoliopsida; order Fabales; family Fabaceae; genus Vicia; species Vicia sativa. Next base: position 284,634,368 of record CM038792.1, read on the forward strand.
GTGACTAATGTGTACAAGTCTACAATATGAATTCCATGTAAGTACGGAAGTGAGTAAATATGTCTTCTTTATACTCGTAATCAAGAATGATGAAGTCTATGATGGGGAGAAGATAATGTTCCATATGATCATAGTTGTTAAAGACACCCGATGTTGACAAAAGGCATATAAGATTCGACTTATCTTATGAAGACATATCTCCTCAGTCACGCATGGTTGAAAATATGGTTTCTTCACTACAAGTAACAGAGTGTGGCAATCAACCTAGTGGAGCAAGCAAACTAAGGATTATTATTATGGAACATGTGGAAACTCCAAATCAAGAGTGCTTATAGCATTGAGAGGTCCCTAAAAATGTGTTCAGTGAAGGGCTCAACGTATTGTCCATGATGATGGTGATATTTTGATAAATTCACTTTTGAGGTCGAGAAGAGAACAAAAAGGTCAAGCTACTATGAGGGTAGGAATTATTCTCTCCACAAACAGGTGTGAAGGGATGTCTATAGTATTATGGATGAAGTGTACGGAGATGAGATTCGATGTTTGGATGGCGCTGAGAAATAATTGTGATCTCAATACCAAAGCGATAGGTTCTATAATATTACTATGGATGTCCCATGTGATGTTGGAACATTACTTTTAATAAGAATCTTAATCTTCTAACTCACAGTTCTTTCTATCGAGTTGGAAGAGATGTTGAAGAAGTAGTATTATACACTAAGAAGTAGTTAGTGATTAAATTCACACCATCGTCACATGACCACTTAAAAGAGTCATGACAATGTATGGACACTTTGAGAGAAGTGAGAATATTCTTTACAAGTTTATCTCCCTGTAGGAATTATGTGGATATCTTTAGAGTTATGTTTCAAGAGTATATTGTTCCCATTGTTGAAGATCCAAAGGAGAATGTCAAAATAACATTGTGAAGTTATGGATAACTTGTAAAGAGTCCCCGATTGATTGGAGAAGAAATGTTGGTCACATGAAATAAGTACAATGTCCGATCGAGTGTCGTGGACATTATAAATGGCATGTTTCTACATGGACATCATAAGTGAAGTGATCGATGCATGCATTAGAATCGATTTTCTCAAAAGAAACAATCAAGAGATATTAAAGGCATTCAAAGATAGCATGGATGGTGCACAATGAGTCATGTGCTTTTTCGACCCTAAATTAATGTTACTTTGACCAAGATTTAAAAATAATCGATAATTCCTAAGTAATCATTGTGTTATTTATAGAGCTCACTTCCTCCTGTGAGTCACAAGTGAACATTCCATTTATTCATCGCTCCATGAGTTTTACTAGTATGGGAAAACTATGCCCCGATCTCATTTAGTGAGGGGTTCCATTGCCAAATTTTAGCTAAAAGGAGGAGAGAAGTTGTGTCACAGAAATTGAAATAGAGAGGGAAGATTATGTCTAAGTCACATTATCCAAAGGTGACCATACCAAAATATCTATCGTGTTCATGCTTGAGTTTCTTCCGTGACTTGTGATCCGAGTTATAAACACAATTGTGACTTATGTTCTGAGTTACCTAGAGAGTTTCTAGGATACCTTTTAAGTTTCCTCTTATGCTCCTTAAGAGGTAGTTTATCTCCATGGTCCTCTTTTCCACCACCGTAATAAGAATTGGTTCTTGGCTAAGGGTAGTGGAAGTTATATTCTTCCTCATGCACATTAGGACTTTCCTTCCTTTTACCCGTGTTCAATCAATGGAGGCTTAAAACACGAATATGTCAAACCTGGATGTTGAGACATTGTCTTCAATCGACATGCCATCGCTATGCACCTTGAAAACACCATCGATTGTGAAGTTGCTGCTTGCCACTCAAGATAAGGATGTCAAGAAGTTTTATTTTATTAATTGATTGTTAATTGTAATTGTTGTCTGTTTTGATGTTTTTTTATTGTACTTTCTTATTATTTGTTTTAGTCAAAATTTGCCAAAGGGGAGATTGTAAGTTCCTTGTTTTAAGGATTTACATTAATTTTAGTAAAACAAATAATAGCGTAGTAATGTAATATACAATAGGATGTATAACTGAATATATACAAAAGTCCCATTTGAATGCCTAAACATGTTGTTGAATTAAATCAACCGAACAATATGTCGAAGGAGATGTCATGGCATTAGACATCCAATATCACGCCACTTCGAATCGATAAGTTAGTTACGCTTTGTTTTAAGTTATGCGAATATTCAAGGAATATTATTCAACCTATGTGGCGATTCTTTAAGGCGTATGTGAAGGTCCAAAAGATTCAATCATAAGTTAAGGAGAAAAATCAGAAATCAAAGATTGAAACCTTGCTCAGAGCGTGTTTTTTGCGCTTTGTTTTCAGCTTTGTTACAACTAATATGTTGTTGTCAGGCCCAAGTCTAGTTTGGGGTCGGGTTATAAATAAGGAGTTTGTAAAATAGTTTAGATAACTAGCCAAATTTAGTGAGGATGTAGTCATTGGGTTAATGTGTGTGAACCACCCGGACTGGGATGGTCATTGAGATTTACCTCAAATCCCATAGGCAAGAGGAAATTTGTTCTCATTACGAAGTTGTGAAGTAATGAGTTGAAATATTGTTCTTGGAGGAAGTTGAAAAAACCAAGGTGTGTTTTAAGTAAGAGGCATATTGTTTAATTTTAGGTAGTTTGTGATGTGTTTATCTCGATCATGTGTTCAAGGGTGTCTTCAAGTCTTGTTTTTTTTTATAATCACCTGCAGATTGAAGGGAGTAAGAGGGTTTCTTGTATCTCGCAGGTTCTTAGGTAGAAATTTCATTGGGTAGTGATTGAGTGAGGAGTTGTAACGGTAGTTTATCTCTCAATTAATATCGCATTAGTGGATTTCATCCCCGGCTTGGAAGCCTCCATGTATGGTGGGTAGCAATCGATGACAAATTCTGTGTTCTTAATGTTTTTCCCGTGACCGTAACTTTTACCTTGTCTGTTTGTTTAATGTCGCACTGTATGTATCGACATCTATATAAAATATATGGACTCGCTGTACTGCACTCTTTCATCGCTCAATCATCTTTCAAAACACATTTATGCTTTGTATCCTTCCATGATAACTCACGCCTCGAGATTTTGGGAGGCAAAATTGAAATTAATTTGAAGTTTGAGAATACATTTATGGATTCTCCCTTACCGCACAAATCCAAGAGAATGGAAGTCTTCATATGATTTTGATTGATGAAAAGGTTTATTTTTATTTGTGAATATAATTTAAAGATTTATTTATATTTTCACACACACACATACACAATATATATATATATATATATATATATATATATATATATATATATATATATATATATATATATATATATATAAATACCTAAATGTATCAATTATTTGATCGATTTTATATGATTTTTATCCAATTTTAATTAATTAAATTACTCTTTATTCAGATTATGCCGTGTTTTCTATGTTTTCGTGTTTTTACCAATTATAACGAAAATATGAAGAAAGTCGAGAAAAGACGGATAAATCACACTCAAAGTCCACAAAATTGAAGCATTTATTGAAGTGTGTGGTGTATGACAAGAAATAGGTGTGAAAGAAGCAAAAGGAAAGTGAATTGGAAGTAGGCCATCCCACTTCCACGCTTTCTCACCAAGCCCAAGGGTTTAACGACCATTACACCCCTTCTAGCAAACCCTAGCGACCTGTCACGACTGGGCTAAGCTTCCTCACTAAGGCAAGTCAGAGACACATCGTATCACTGAACTCGACTTTTAGATTTTGTATCGAAATGCGGATAGCAAGAGTCGCCACCGACTTTCTTTTATCCAATTAAGGGAAGGTAAAAAGCAGTAAAAGACCTTCGTTAGATTCGAGTAAGGGAGAAGGTTAAAAAGGAAGGTATTAGCACTTTTTCCATCCGTAGTTATCTACGCTCTTAGTTGCTCTTAGATCACTTTAAAATTGCGGCTTCCGGTGTTTGACAAAAATGTTTTGAAAAGGCATTTCGCACTTTGTAATGATTCATGTAGGAATGTATACAAAGTGTTTGGAAATGTTTCATTTTGAAAAGAGTTTGAACTTTGAAAAGTGTGTGGTGTGAAAAGCATTTTGATAGAGCAAGCAACCAAAAGTCTTATTACCTACCTTAATTGGTCGCTTTTGTGTTGTTTTACGCCCTCAGAATAGCGCTATCCATACCATTAGTTGGTAGGTAACTCTATTCGTTGGATGTAAGCGGACATTTGAAGGGACATCGGATGGTCATAGAAAGCAACTTGTAGGAAGTATCCTAGAACATTCGAAGGGACTATCATCATTTTCTCGAGGCGATAATCGAGGGTCAAGATCATGTATTCGGAGGCGACATCGCGGGTCTTATGATCTTTGTATCAAAGGGACTATGATGATTTGTTTTGAAGGCAACGTGCTAGAATACCTCTACGCTCGAGGACATGACCATTTGAATTCGAAGGCAACGAGAGAGAATTACCCTAAGGGGTGTGTGAAAAGAGTGTTGATTTCATTCATGTTATCTTGAAAATTAGAGTGAGCTACGTTGATTTTAGTCTTGCCATACACGCCTAATTACTAACAGCTTTATAAGATGCGGAAATTAAAATGCGAAGTATAAAGTGCGAAGATAAATCCTACTTATTACATGGCTTTCAGCGATACATAATTTAAAATGCGGAAAATAAAAAGCCCTAATTAAACTATTACATCCCATGAGCAACTACATTATTGGAAAGAAGACGGTAAAAAGAAATCGTCCGAAACGGATAACTTGAAAAGATGAGAAATCTGAAATACGAGGAAATCGAATAAGAGAAAATGTTAGCAAAAATAATAATTTTTAATGAGAAAAATATTTCATTGGAAATAATATTAATATGCTAAAATAATTTTTGGGATTTTTGAGATGATTTAATAATTAAAAACTAATTAAAAGTGATTTAAATGATAAATTAGCAATAAAATTAAATATGCATGCAAAATAATATTTTTAATTTTATAAATTAAATAAACATTTTCTAAAATAATGCAAAAGGAAAAATATTTTTAGTGTTTTTAATGCATGATAAAAATTATTGAAATAAATTAAAATGAATGCAAAATATTAAAAATGAAAAAATAGAAAATATGAGAAAAAGTTTCAGAAAGAAATACAAACCGGGTCCCTATGAGGCTCAACTCGTGACTGTGAGGAGTATCTTGCGCACCGCGCTCTTTAACCACTAGGCCACAAGGACACTTGGTGTTTGTAAACCGAAACAATTGATTTAAGTGATGACGCCGTGACAAGTTTCAAAACACACAAGGGTCCAGTTGAATGAGAGAGCGAATCGAACGCGCCATCGCGCCACGCCCTCGCCGTCTTCATCCCACACCACGGAGCCCTAGCTCCGGCCGCTTTCTCCACAAGCCAAACCTAAAAACTTGAAAAATATGATAAAAGCTCTAAGGCACCCTACCCCCTAAATCGAGGTCGCGATCTCAATGGTGGCATTAGTTTTGGCTAAATCGTCTCAGATCGTCGGTCGAACCAAACAAATTTTGAACCCCTAACCATGGCAATATGTGATTTATGTATGTTATGTTTGATGCATCATTCATGATCCATTTGATGTCCCGAATACATTCAAACACACAAAAACAATTAATAATGGAAAAGAAAATCGAATTTGTGAATTTACCAAACCGGTGAGAGTTTTAGCACGATTCAAATTGATTTGGCTTCAGCAAGAGGTGATTTATCACGATGTCAGGAAGATGTTTGAATGCTCAATACTTTTGAAATGGTCGAACTCAAAATCCAATTTTGACAAATCTGAAAATTTTGGCAAAGTGAGGGTCGTATGGAGCTAGGGTTTCGTGTCTCTGTGTGTGTAATGTCTGGCTATTTAGAGTGATGTAGGGGAGAAAACAAGGAAAAAAGATTGGTTTTGAATGCATTGAATGATTTTCAAATAAAATCAAATTTTTGAAAGAAATTTGATTTTCTCAAATGGATGATCAGCACCAAATTGGTATGTGTGATGGGCTTCCTTGGACCTCAAGTATGATATAACATCACTCCTCTTGAAAAATATCTTATTTTCATATTTTATATAATTTAATTTTGAATTAAATGGTTTAAAATTCAAAATAAATTAATAAAATAGAAAATTGCCATGGCCAAGCATTTATGAGTCACAAATAATGTCATGAACAAGTTTGGATCAAAAGATTATAGGCCCATTTGGAAAATTTTGCATTTTGACCAATATCTCCTTTTGTGCAATTGTCCAAATTGCCCAAACTGATTAGTGTATCTTGCTCAATTTTCCACATTTTTGAGTGTTCTTGGACTTTTTGGAAAGATCTTAGAGTCCTCTAACCAATCTATTTGGTTTCATCTCAATTTGAGTTTCCATGCTCAATATATGTTCAAAACAAAATGCTGACTTTTTTGTTGACTTTGAAAAGGACCTGTAATGTTTTGATCCATACCTTCCAAATGAAGCATTTTGAACATTCTTGTGAGACATGAAGTTGTAGAGAATTGAATTTCCTTCAAAACAAGAGGTGGTGGAAAATTTTCGAGAAAGTATGAAGAAGTTATGCTACCAAAGTTTGGTTGACTTTTCACTAAGAAACCCTAATTTAGAAAGTTTGACTTTTGAGCAAATCTTGAGTTTTCTTGATGAATCATGATCAACCTTTATCAAATGATGAATGCAACTTCAAATAAGGATGTTGACCAAAAATTATGAAGTTTGACCGTATGTTGACCACAGTTGACATTTTGTCCAATATAACCCATTTTCAACCATCCGAGCAATTGTATCGAGGAAACTTGACTTGGAGGTGAAACTTGACATGCGAATCATTGAAGCATATGGAGGCATGAAGACCATTGGAGATGTTGAAGTCCATCTGACTGAGAATTGTCAAACCCTATTGGTTGATGGTCTAGAGAGGGTTTGTCTGATCAACCCTTGAGGAATCCTTGAGTATGGATGCATGAAATATCTGAGATGGTGGAGGGCAAATTTTGGGGTATGAAAGCTGCCCTGTTCAATCTTCTTGTAATTGAAGGGTTAGATTGTTCGCCTTCGTGACCGGAGGTGTATATGATCGAACACCGAGCACCGAAAATTTGCATCACTGCTAATGATGATGCGAATGAGCCACAGATGCCATTGGAGAAGTTGAGACTTCGCTGGGAAATGAGTCGTACCAGACTGGGACTGATGAGAATACCGGGGATGGGCTTAAGATGCCATCCCGAGTTGCCCATTGGGAGTGAGCCACGCTTAGGCTCAGATGTTTCGAAGTGAGTGGGATGGGTAAGATGCCATCCGAGGGAGTCGCACGTTAGACTTCTGCGTTCATCTTTGAATGAAGTTGGTTTGTATTGGTTTAACCAATATGATCTAAGGTGGAGAGCTATCGAGTAGCAATGAGATGGGCTTAAGATGTTATCCAGGCAACCGAAGTCGCACGCCGCACTGAAGCAGCTGATAATAAGAATGAGTCAGCTCGGTCGACCGCTTAGTAGTAGTAGCAAAATGTGGATAGCTTCCTCAGGTACGGGTATCAATCCAACGCCGTTATCTGAGGATAACTCGATCTCAAATAGTTTTCCCGGCCCGATTCGTATTAATCCTCGGATCGCTGTTCGAGGACAACAATGGAGGTCATTCGATAGCTTTCCGTCCGGATTCGGTCTTAATCTCGACCGCTTGTCGGAGGACAACTAGGTGGTCTTTCATATAGTTCTCCGTCTCGATTCGGTATTAATCTTGGACCCGAGGCCATGAAGTGGCTTCCACCGCTTTGGAGAAAACAAGAGAAACTTTGATAGAATATTGTTAGTCTTATGCAAAGTATGATGCATGACGATGTGTATGAATGACATATGCATATATGAGAAATGTATGTATGATGGGATGTAGTATTAAAACATATCCATCTGAAGATGCGATGTTCTGCTTTGAGGATTGACTTCGCCAGGATGAAACGAACGGAGACCCCGAAAAGAAAGAAAACTTTGATTCCTCGTGCACTATCCGACCAAGTCTTGGGCTAGATATTGTTGAGGATGGTAGATCGAGAAACACGTTGTTCGAGGATCTCATATAGACTTCCGCCGGGAGAGTCTGGGAGGTACTGGGGATTCATGGTAAATCCTACCGGAGAGTGTTGAGAAGTTGTCGAGAGACCGCAAGTTAGAAGGATCTGGGGGCCTTTGTAATTCTAGCCGGAAAAAGGATGGTGGATCCAGCACCACCGACAAGTTTCAAGTCCGATACCGGATATGGGAAAAGGGAATGTTAGAGATACTTGTTTGGGAATACCGGCCTGGGATGAAATGTTATTGCTCAAGATGTGCCTCACTGAGTTGGAGTGGAATCAACCGCTTGGGGGTCCTCTTCTTTGCCGGGAAGGTTTTGTGGTGAGTGACATCTCCGCTGGGACTATGCTCTCGGGGAAATGCATTGGTGACTTCTTCGTCATCTCAATTCCTAGAGCCTCGTAGTAATTACTTTCAGATGTTCACTTTTCGCACGGTGCCAGAATAGATTTTATTGTTAGATGCATATAACTATTCAAAGCAAACGTTGGACTTATGCAAACAACAATAGCGTAATTAAAGAAAGAACTTGTATTTATTTGTGGCGATGGCCAAGTAGTTTGTATATTAAAGTAAAAAGCTATGCGGAAACAATCTCGTTAAGTTCCAACTATGCTAGTACTCATATATTTCAACTATCTCATCTCCTCGTCAAGAGAAAGTGAGTAGACCGATTGTCGCCATTTGAATCTTGAATGCCGATAGTATCAGATAGTGATCCGACGAGATATAGTCGTACGCTTAAATCCCTAACTTTGCTTAGACCGCCTTTCGGTTTTCGCCCAACGGATACTTTTTGCCCAAGCCGCCTTTTCGTGTTTTCGACTTGCCGTGTACATGTTTTGTATATATCCTTAATTTTTCCTAACCTTTGGTTCGCCAGATGCCCTTATTTTTGCCTAGGTCCCGACCCAACCGGGTCTCTTTCATGCGTAGTATTTTTGACTAAGTCTGCTCACTGTGGTGCGGAAGTCTTCACCATCCATGGTGCTAAGTATCATAGCTCCACCGAAAATACTCCTTGACTACAAACGGTCCCTCGTAGGTGGGAGTCCATTTGCCCCGATCACTCTTGTGAAAGAATGATGCTGACTACTAGATCACCGACTTGGTAGACTCTGCTTGACTTTCTTGTTAAATGCTCTAATCATTCGCCTCCGATAGATCCGTCCATGGCGTATGGATGCGAGCCGCTCGTCAATCAAGTTAATCCGGTCAAGGCGAGTCAATCCAATCGCTCGCTTAACTCGCCCCGGAGGACCCCGTCGAGGGAATCAACTCGATGGGTAGGACCGCCCATACCGCACACAAGAGAGAAGGGAGTTGCCTGTTGATGTTCGATCAGAAAGCGATAACCATGAAGAGCAATGGTAACATCTCATGCCAATCCTTGTAAGTCACCGCCATCTTCTATATAATCTTCTTGATATTCTTATTGGCGGCTTCCATCGCGCCATTCATCTTAGGCCGATAAGGAGAAGAATTGTGATGGTTAATCTTGAACTGCAGAGTTCGTGATCATCTTATTGTTGAGATTAGAGCCATTATCTCGTGATAATCCTTTCGGGAGTGCCATCGATGTATAAGATTATGTTTGATGAATCGAGCCACAACATTCTTAGTAACAGATGCGAACGAGGCTGGCTCTACCCACTTGGTGAAATAGTCAATTGCCACAAGGATGAAACGATGTCCGTTGGAAGCTGTGGGCTTGATTTCTCCGATCATGTCAATGCCCCACATTGCAAAAGGCCAAGGAGTCAGAACACTCGAGGTACTAGAGGTACGTGCGCTTTGTCTCGATATATCTGACATTTGTGACAAGATCGAGCGTAGCGGTAACAATCAGCTTCCATGGTGGACCAATAGTAACCTGTTCTCAAAATATTTTTAGCCATGGTGTGTCCACTGGAGTGGGTACCAAATGCGCCTTTGTGTAACTCTTCCATGATACATTCTCCTGCTTTTCCGCCTACGCTGAGTAAGCACAAGTCGATTGCGCTTTGTATAAGATGTCGTCACGAGGAAGAATTTGGATGCAAACCTTCTCAAGAACTTCTTATCGTTGACAGATTCCCCCGCGGGATATTCCTGGGTCTCAAGATACCTCTTCACGTCGTAGTACCAAGGTTTCTCGTATGTATCAAGTTCATAACAATACGTCGGTTCAAACCTCTCAATGATGATCCGGGAGCCCCGTTGTCCCATCTCACCTTGAACATAGATGACATATTAATCGCCAACCGATTCTCTCTCGTGGAATATGATTGAAAGTGATCTCTTCAAAGTAGGGATCAAACTTAACATGCTCGACACGGAATGAGATTCGATGCTTCAGATCCCACTCGCCTTAACCCGACCGATCACCAAAGTCGAGTCTCCATATACTTGCAAGAACTTGATTCTTAAGTCAGCGCTTTAATACCCATGATGCACGCTTGACCGCCATGTTGTTAGTGCAATCGAAACATAATCTGGCGGTGAGGCGGTGTCCTCCTAGGGGATGTAATGATGGCGCCAATCCCATTGCCAAGCTTTGAGGCTCCATCAAAGACCATGGTCCATCGGATCCTTGTTCGTGTCCTTCGTCCGCCCGGTTCTTCACAATCAAGAATTAGTAAAACATCTTCGTCTGGAAATTAACCTGATAGATCGATAGTCATTCACGGCTTGATGAGCCAAATGATCGGCTACTACACCTTTGATCGCTTTGAGAAGTGTACCGGATGTCATACTCGTCAAGATCATCTCGCCATCTTGCTATTCTTCCGAGAGAGTCGTTTCTCAAATATGTATTTTATCGGATCCATCTTGGAAATCAACAAAGTAGTGTGAGTCAACATATACCGCCTTAGTAGCGAAAGCAGCCTGTTAAAGCGTTGTAAGTTTTCTCGAGTGAGTATCTTGTTTCACAATGCGGTAAACTTTTGCTAAGATAGTATATTGCATACTCTTTTCGACTGCACTCGCCATGTTGCCCCAACACACACCCCATTGAGTTCTCTAACACTGGCACATGATAAGAGGTCTTCTCAAGCAAGGCATCGATAGAGGATTCTAGGTACTGATTTTGTCAAAAGCGATCCGCAATCGCCGCTCCATTCTACCACTTGATCTTTCTTAAGTAACTTGAAGATTGGCTCACAAGTAGCGCTAAATGTGCAATGAATCGGCAATGTAATTCAACGCCCAAGAAACCTCGACTTCTTTCTCGGTGGGAGTCGGAATTCTTGAATAGCTTTAACTCATGGTCAACCTCAATTCCTTTACTACTAACAATAAACCCTAGGAGTTTACCGGATCCGACTCAAAGGTGCACTTGTTAGGATTAAGTCTCGCCTATACTTTTTCAACCTATCAAACAGTCGCAAATGATCAAGATGTTCTTCTTCGGCCTGATCGAGCTATCATGTCGCCGACGAGACCTCTATCTCATGATGAATCATGTCATGGAATAATGTCACCATAGCACGATAGTGGCGCCTGCTTTTCAACCGAACGGCATAACCTTGTAGCGTAAAGTGACCCACGTGTAACAAAAGTAGTCTTTCCATGTCTTCGTGGAGCCATTTGATCTGATTGTAACCGAGAAACCATCCATGAAGGAGAAAACCTATGCCGAGTGGTGTTGTCAACCAGACATCAATATGTAGTGGGAAATCGCCTTCTGACTTGCTTTGTTCAGATCTCCTAATCCACACACATTCGTACTTTGCCATCCTTCTTAGGCACAAGCACCACATTTGCAACCCATTGTGGATAGGAAGTAACAATTAAGAAACCGCGTTGAACTGTTTATAACTTCGACTTTGATTTTCTCTCGACATCTCAGACATGCGACGAACCTTCGTTTCACCGAGAAAACTTCCTTTGTTGCAATCGGTGTACCACAATATCAATGTCTAAACCGCATGTCTTCGCACGACCAAGCAAAACCTCAATATAGTCTCGTAGCATCCGAACCAACCTTTCTTTAACACTTTTCAAGACCCGCCCTATCTTGATCTCTTTTCTCTTCGCCAGACTCAAATTCAAATTTCAACTCACTTTTCGTATGGCAGATAACTCGATCTTCTGTGCGTAGCCTCGACAAGTTCTCCCGACATTCACAATCTTCCTCACCTTCGCTTGGTAGATCGGATTATCGAAGTCATATTTAGCAATAGCATAGTGTTATCAACTAGATTCGAGTGATTCTCGCAGTTGTATCACGTGTGTAAGAAACACATAGCTGCTTGATAAAGTAAGAGAAAGAAAATAGAATGCAAAGTCCAACGATTTTATTGAATGGAGATATGGAAATGATGATAATAACCCTCACAACGAGCCATGATGCCCGGCAAGGCACTAGGCTTTAGAGTTTATTGTTCAAAACATAGAAAATACCAAAAGCAAAACAAAACAAGAGCAATTACTCCCCGTCTAAAGGAGATTGGTATGACGCCTCGCCTTCCAATTGCCGAGCCCATTGTCCGAGTGGGAAGATCCACTGCTGATGTCGGGTTGCTGCCGTTTCTATAGCATGGATTCCACTGGCCGATGCGGAAAGGAAGTTGCCGCACGCTTAGGGCGATCATCTTCGCCGATGATGGTGAAGCCTAAACCACTTTGTCGATTTGAGAGGAAGGTCGTGAGTGACCCCAAATAGTACTACCTTCTTCAACACAGCTGAGCATCTTTCAATGAGGCCATCCTAGGCGGAACTTTAGCAACTTGTGAGTGACAGGAGAGTCGTATATCGGGAATTGTTTCAAAAGCTTGACAGGAGTCTCAAGAATTCACCCTCCATCTCGAGATATCGAATGACCGAGATGATCGACCATATATTCCCTTCACCACATACAGAACAACCTTCCTTTCACCGGTACTCAAACTTGATGCAAGGTAGAGGTACAAATACCACCCCATGTATCCAAGTGCATCCAAGTAGGCAAGAGGTCGGACGGATGTCCATGACAAAGAAGGTGGAGTCAAAAGTCCGGGAACCGACTTTGATCGCGTAATGAGCTCTCCAAGCACTATTCGCTAGAACCATCAAAAGCTCTCACAATAATGTCACCGGTCTCGTAACCAACCTTTGATATCGCCGATCAAAAGCGCTTGGAAGAATATTCGTGAGCGTAACCGTATCCACCAAAACATGAGACAATGTAGTGCCCTTGCATTCAATAGAGATGTGCAAGGCTTTGTTGTGTTTCTTCCCAGAATCAAATCAAGATCGTAGGTTTAGGCCGGTTGGATGCCGTGCTAGCAATACAAAATTCGAACTGTCAAGAGTAGGTTCTCAAGACAGCATTCTTTAAACTTCACCAAGGCTTTAGCATGAGCATCGGAGCACAAGAGAGAGCAAGCATGGAGATCTTGGATGGAATCGTCCCAACTGCTCCACAACATTGTAGTCACTCTTTGATAATCTTCGCACTTCTCCATTTCTTGTTCGAGGTGTCTTCAAGAACTTCCTTTGGTACTTCCGGCTGAGCAGTGATGAGTCATCGTTCTTTCCTCTAGTCTCGGAACGGTTGATAGCGGAATGCGAGCTGGAGTCGCAGTGTCTTTGGAGGAGAGATATCTCGAGAGAATACCCTTCCTGCTCGGGTCACCTTACTTGATCCGGTGATGTTGTCAATGTCAAGAATGGTAGCTTCAACTGTAAGATCTTCAATGGTCAGAGGGTCTTTCTTGACGCCATGATAGTAAACATCAGCTCCATAATTCCAAGGGATGGCCTTGTTAGAGGAATATGGAATTGGTCTGGGAGAAGTAATGATGAGAGGTGCCACTCTAGGCACAAAATCAACAGAGGAAATTCTTATCGTGTTAACATCAGCATAGTCTTCGGGGAAATCGTCACCCCATCCGGTCGCCTTAACATCTTCAATAGGAATTTTGTAGCTTTCGAGAACAGTGTACTTCACCATGTAATCATACTTTCCACTTGGCTGCCCCAAGGTATCCCACACAGATGGTGCGACTTCATTCACATCTTTGATCTTCAACTTAGACATATCTTTACACAGCTTCTGCACAGGTGGTTTTAGAAATAGTATCTCACGGTTATCCATCATGCACTGAACACGTCTTCTCCACCAAGCACAACCATCAGGTGCAGATGGGCACCAACGACAATTCTCTGGGCATCTTGGTCGACACCGCTTGCAAAGAAATTCTTCTTAAAACATCGAGGAATGGTCAAGTCATCTATGTTGAAAACATAAGTATCATCGCCAACAAGATTGAACTCTTGTCATGGTTAGGCATAGGGCTGATCATATCGAGTCTCAAAGGAGGGTCAAACTCAACTGCTTAGCTTCAATCATGTCCTGAATCTTGTTCTTCGTGAGCCCAACACCATCGTGTTATGTCCGTGGTTGGAATGGTAAGCACACTTAGCATTAGGATTGTATCTCTGAGAGGAAGTGCTGATGTTTTGAGGAGGATCCTCAAGGTGATCAGCTCGCTTTCAACATGTGTTGCAAGGTTATGACAATGGCATGTTGATCTTCAGAACTGCCTTCATGGAGCATTCTGGCTACGTCTGAGATTGTGCCGATGTAGGATCGAGATCACAACCGCCTCTACGATTGAGCACGGTCAGTCTTGGCTCGGCCGACCATACACAAGATTGCTTCTTTCTTACCACCAAAAGATCTTTTGCAAAGATTCAAGATGTCTCTATCTAATCTTTCCACTTTGATACCAGCTTCAATATCGCTCTTCTTGTCATCACCGATGAATCCGTCAAGAGTTTCCAATCAAATGATTGAAGAATGGGCCTGCTGTTCCCATAAACATATCAACCAACCCCTATGGACAAGGGTGGTTGAACTCGCCTGCTAAATCTCTCCATTTCGAGCATACCCTTAAACTTCTCATCACGACCCATAGACATGCTCAGAATTGCATGCGAGTGGGTGTCAATTCAAGATTGTACTCATACGCCAGTAGAAAGCATCCGCTAAGTTACTCTAGGTACGGATACGGTCATTCTCTAGTCGATAATACCATTCCAATTGAGTTCCGACAAACTTTCTTAAATAATGCATCCACAACTCGTCATCAAGGGGGTTGATCTTCAACATAGGACTTCGATGAAGCTTAGGACAAGAAATGCCATCATACTTGGCAAAAGTTGAACTTTGAACTTAGGAGGAAACACCACACTGTGGACAAGGCTCAGATCATCGAAATTCAACCCGACATCTTCGTGTTTTCCACAAGATTCAAAGCGGTCTTCAAGTTGTTTGTACTTGTCATCTTCATCGTAGTATCGTTATGGTCGAGCGATCTTCTCCTCCTTCTTAGGCTCTCGCTGGTCATCTTCATTACCTCGACACTCCCCTCATTCTTGACACTTCCTTCAGAGAGCTCTATCCGATCCCTCTTAGGACCACCTTTGAAGCGCTCGCCCATGTCGAGAAGACCAACAACCTTCTTCTTTTCGTTGATGAGCTTCTTCGATCTTCTTGGCCTTGGACCAAACTGTGAACATCTGTGGAACCGAGAATTCCGAGCCTGAGATCTTTGACGGATCGTTCAAGAGCCATTTCGCTAAAATAAATAGCGAGCAAATGAGAAAACCAATCTTCAATGTACCGTGATGCAATGTTATGCTATGATATGCAATGTTTACGAATGCAATGCAATGTTTTCAAGGACCTTAGAGGTTTAAATTTGTTAAACAAGCAATGAACAAACATTTATTAGTACTCTTTATTATTCTTTTCTTTTTAAGTACAAAAGATAGCTCAAAACAATAAAAGAAAAGATATAAATCCTAAAGCTCTAAGTCTCCCATGGG
Source organism: Vicia sativa (assembly GCA_021764765.1). Classification (NCBI taxonomy): domain Eukaryota; kingdom Viridiplantae; phylum Streptophyta; class Magnoliopsida; order Fabales; family Fabaceae; genus Vicia; species Vicia sativa. The sequence goes on from CM038792.1 coordinate 284,650,266, forward strand.
CTTCCTCTTGTGCCGAGGTAGTTGATGTTCCGCTCCTCGTGAAGTAGCTTTGTCAACTCTAGTACCTTCTTCTCGCCACAGAACATCGAGCTTCAAAGGTATCCTTTCTTCTTTAAGTCGAATCCAAGATCTCTTCAAATCTTCAAAATCAGAGGCATGTCGATGGAGAATAAGATAGGTACGCCACCTATAACAACAGTTCCATAATTACGGGTAGAATAGGCGTGAATGGCATCATGAGGTTTTGAGCTCGAGCTCGCACCCATTCGAGGTAAGGTTCCCAAGGAACGGAGTTCGTGCCCCAAAGTCTTGGTATCGCTTCTTTACCATGCCCCAAGCGTATGAACCTTCGTCGGTAATTCTAGAGATCGTGATTGTAGTCGAACAGAATATCTTGGAGAAGCATATCATGTGGACCATCTCTTCGCAAAACCAAACCGACGAGCTAGAGAAGGTCAAGTAATACCTCCCTTATACCAAGTAGTGGTACATTAGGAATTCTCCACAACGCCGATGAAAGTGAAATCCTTTTGAGAGAAAAGATTCCAACGGATATCCTGAATGAGAAAGTGACATTAACCTTTGAGACCACTTCATCCTTTGTTCATTCTTCAAAACCCATGGAGGAAGGTGCAAATAAACCACGGAAAGTAATGGTATACAACACATGAGAGTTCCTTGTCTTTGATAGTACGAGTGTGGAGAGAATGTAGGATATCTCCAAGCAAAGTAGGCACAGATTACGGTAAGAAACAACTTGATGGCGCTTGACATCTATGAATTGATCCGAGTTAGGAAATAGAACCAAACCATAGATTAGCAAGGCCAAAATGTCTTCAAATGCATGGAAACTCATAACTTGAGGAATTCTGCTTTCTTAATTAAGAACTTGAAAGTAAACCCTTAACTCCACTTCGGTTTCCCAATTGGCTTCAATGTCCGAGCGCTTAAGATGTAAGGGTCGAGGCATGTCTTCGCACTTAGGACCTTTTCCAAACCGTGAATGGCATTTGGTCATGAATAGGTACCCCAAGTAGTTTAGAGAACTCTTCCAAGGTAGGAACTAACGATAATCCGGGAATGCAAAGCAATGGTGTTTTGATCAAAGAACGGAATAGACATGCATCATATCTTCTTCAAAATCGGAGATAACCAAGTCAAGATAACCATGTCTTTTGATGAACTGAGCATGGTCGAGAATTTCTGAAACCAATTCTTTGAGCTGAGAAAGTATACCTATGAAGTTGATTCAGATAGTCTTTCTAGAAGCCATAATCCCTACAAAACAGAGCAAAGATAAATCCCTAGGTCCTTGAAATAGTTAGAGATGATATGCAATGCGAATGATGTCATGATGTCATGTTTGGCACACACAAGCAATTCACACAATGAGCCTAGGTTTAAGGCTTGCAAGAGGTATAGGTGATTACCCCACCAAAAGTTTGAGTTGGTTCATCCTGTCCTATAATAGTAACCGGTTCTAGGAATCTCACATCATTGATCTTTCTCAGAGGCGTTATTTCATACGACTACGAAGTGGTCGACCGAAAATATCCCAAAAGTCTGATCTCAATGAGCGTAGCATCGAGTAATAGCCAACCTTAGTCTGCACCAAAGCCGGCCATCTCACTACCTTCTAATGGCAAATATGGGTCAATTAAGGTTCTAAAAGTTTAGTTAGTGCTTGATGACACCACGCAGAAGCCAAATACTATCCTCAACTTGGAAATAAAGAGTATCAGGACATCCAAAGTGTCACACTAACGTAGCCACATGTTGACCGTTTTGATATACGTCTAACGGTCGCGACGATTTATTGCTACTTACCTAAAAGGAAACCCGGATCCGGGTGTAGGATCCCCCACAAATATATAATACCCAAGCAACACTTAAAGATAAAGCAAGCAAGTCAAACAAAAAGCAATAAAGGTGATTTAGAAATCCTTAAGGCATTCTCTCTTTAGGTGTCTCTCGCAGTAGTCGCCACTCAGAACACTGAACTCGACTTTGTAGATTTTGTATCGCAAATGTGAGGATAGCAAGAGTCGCCACCGACTTTTCTTTTATCCAATTAAGGGAAGGTAAAAAGTACGAAAAGACCTTCGTTAGATTCCTGAGGGAGAAGGTTATGAAAAGGGAAGGTATTAGCACCCTTTCCATCCGTAGTTATCTACGGCTCTTAGTTGCTCTTAGATCACTTTAAAATTGGTTTCTCGGTGTTTGACAAAAATGTTTTGAAAAGGCATTTCGCTTTGACTTTGTAATGATTCATGTAGGAATGTATACAAAGTGTTCTAAATGTTTCATTTTGAAAAGAGTTTGAACTTTGACAAAAGTGTGGTGTGAAAAGCGCTTTGATAGAGCAAGCAACTAAAAGTCTTATTACCTACTCGTAATTGGTCGCTTTTGTGTTGTTTTACGCTCTTTCTAGAATAGCCTATCCATACCATTAGTTGGTAGGTAACTCTATTCGCTGGATGTAAGCGGACATTTGAAGGACATCGGATGGTCATAGAAAGCAACTTGTAGGAAGTATCCTAGCACATTCAAGGACTATCATCATTTTCGTAAGTAGAATCGAGGGTCAAGATCATGTATTCGGAGGCGACATCGTGGGTCTTATAATCTTTGTATCAAAGGGACTATGATGATTTGTTTTGAAGGCAACGGTGCTAGAATACCTCTACGTTCGAGGGACATGACCATTTGAATTCGTAAGGCCACGAGAGAGAATTACCCTAAGGGGTGCATGTGTGAAAATAGTGTGTTGATTTCAGATTCATGTTATCTTGAAAATTAGAGTGAGCTACGTTGATTTTAGTCTTGCCATACACGCCTAATTACTAACAGTTTATAAGATGCGGAAATTAAAATGCGGAAGTATAAAGTGCGGAAAGATAAATCCTACGCTATTACATGGCTTTGGGGCAGATACATAATTTAAAATGCGGAAAATAAAAAGCCCTAATTAAACTATTACATCCCATGAGCAACTACATTATTGGAAAAAAGAAGACGGTAAAAAGAAATCGTCCGAAACGGGATAACCTGTGAAAAGATGAGAAATCGGAAAATACGAGGAAATCGAATAAGAGAAAAATGTTAGCAAAAATAATAATTTTTAAATGAGAAAAATATTTCATGCTGGAAATAACATTAATATGCTAAAATAATTTTTTTGGGATTTTTTGGAGATGATTTAATAATTAAAAACTAATTAAAAGTGATTTAAATGATAAATTAGTAATAAAATTAAATATGCATGCAAAATAATATTTTTTAATTTTATAAATTAAATAAACATTTTCGAAATAATGCAAAAGGAAAATATTTTTGGTGTTTTTAATTCATGATAAAATTATTGAAATAAATTAAAATGAATGCAAAATATTAAAATTGAAAAAATAGAAAATATGAGAAAAGTTGAAGTTTGTGAAAAGAAAATACAAACCGGTCCCGATGAGGATCGAACTCGTGACCAGGAGGAGTATCTTTGCATAACCTGCGCCTTAACCACTAGGCCAAGTGACACTTGGTGTTTGTAAAACTGAAAACAATTGGATTTAAGTGATGACGTGTCAGGGACAAGTTTGAAACACGCCGGGTGCTGGGTCCAGTTGAATGAGAGAGCGAATCAACGCCGCCATCGCGCTTACGCCACCTCGCCGGTTCATCCTCCAACGACGCCGAGCCCTAGTCGATCGTCTTCTCCGGCAAGCCAAACCTAAAAACTTGAAAAGATATGCAAAATAAAAACCTCTAAGGCACCCTACCCCCCTAAATCGAGGGTTGCGATCTCAATGGTGGCATTAGTTTTGGCTAAATTGTCCTGTATCGATCAGTTCGAACCAAACAGTCCTTTGAACCCTAACCATGGCAATATGTGATTTATGCGTGTATGCTTGCATGTGATGCATCATTCATGATCCATTTGATGTCCTGAATCCATTCAAACACACAAAAACAATTAATAACGCATGGAAAAAGAAAATCGAATTTGTGAATTTACCAAACCGGTGAGAGCTAGCTGGCACGATTCAGAGTGATTTGGCTTCGAGCAAGAGGTGGTTTTGATTGCTGGGATGTCAAGGAAGATGTTTAAATGCTCAAAACTTCTTGAAATTGGCTGGAACTCAAAATCCGATTTTTGACAAATCTTGAAAAATTTTGGCAAAGTGAGGGTGGTATGGAGCTGTGGTTTCGTGTCTCTTGCTGTGTGTAATGCTGGCTATTTATAGAGTGATGTAGGAGAGAAAAAATAAGGAAAAAAGATTTGGTTTTGAATGCATTGAATGATTTTCAAATAAAATCAAATTTTTGAAAGAAATATGATTTTATCTTAAATGGATGATCAAGCACGAAATTGGTATGTGTGATGGGCTTCCTTGGACCTCAAGTATGATATAAAATCACTCCTCTTGAAAAACTATCTTATTTTCATATTTTATATAATTTAATTTTGAATTAAATGGTTTAAAATTCAAAAATAAATTAATAAAATAGAAAATTGCCATGGCCAAGCATTTATGAGTCACAAATAATGTCATGAACAAGTTTGGATCAAAAGATTATAGGCCCATTTGGAAAGTTTTGCATTTTGACCAATATCTCCTTTTGTGCAATTGTCCAAAATTGCCCAACTTCTGATTAGTGTATCTTGCTCAATTTTCCACATTTTTGAGTGGTCTTGGACTTTATGAAGAAGTTATGCTCAGTCAAAGTTTGGTTGACTTTTCACTAAGAAACCCTAATTTAGAAAGTTTGACTTTTGAGCAAATCTTGAGTTTTCTTGATGAATCATGATCAACCCTTGATCAAATGATGAATGCAACTTCAAAATGAGGATGTTGACAAAAAATTATGAAGTTTGACTGTATGTTGACCACAGTTGACTTTTTGTCCAATACAACTGATTTTCAACCATCTGAGCAATTGTCTAAGGAAACTTGACTTGTGAGGCTTGAAACTTGACATGGAGAATCTTTGAAGCATATGTGGAGGCATGAAGACCATTGGAGATGTTGGAAGTCCATCTTGACCTGAGAATTGTCAAACCCTAGTTTGGGTTGATGGTCTAGGAGAGGGTTTGTCTGATCAACCCTTGAGGAATCCTTGAGCATGGATGCATGAAATATCTTGAGATGGTGGAGGGAAAATTTTGGGGTATGACTGTTACGTGTGACTCAGCCAGCTCCATAGCGACCGCTACGGAGGAGAAATAGGAGGGGAGAAAATCTCAACAGCTTCGTTTCCAAGAATGGATACGTTCAAAGCGTACACCCATCAGGACACCTCGTAACATCAGTCTCATCTACTCGAAAAATCACTCTTTCATTCTTGATTGATCAACGTCCATTGATCCTCTAAAATACACGACATAGTTTGACCTTTTCAAATATTGTCCAAATATTCACTTGTGAAACTTCGATGTATACACTTGACTTCAACGAAGTCTTCCCTTATACCAATTCAATTCCTAAAATTTGTATTAAGTAATCACCATCCTCGCACCGTCGCAACGATCAATACACAAGTTTCTTATTCGAAACACTTTCATAACTTTCAATCTTCCAAAGTGGTAATTCAAACCAAAACACTCTCTCAAGAACTCTACCCATCAACGTCGTCTCATACTACTGTAATACAAAACAGGTTGGACTTAGAACCATAACATAAATTTTTATGGAACCCAACATGAACACCGTCGCGACCGACTTCAGTCACAAATATAACATCTTCCTTTGTAAAACATCAATCATCTTAAGATACCTGTGGCTACCAAACCATCTCAAAATTCTATACCGTCAAGACTTACCTTAGTCACAATCTAATAATCCACTACGGCTATTAGTATTCAACGAAATCCATATGATAGTAGTGAACAAATCCTCGATAACCTTCTGAACTTAATCTCAACAAGTGTCCCAAAACAAACATACGACATTCTTCAAAATAATAAATCCCAAATCAGATATTCTTGGGTTATCCGCGATATCAACATACTAAACTCAACACCAGACGAAGTCTCTTTATAGATCATACTCAAACTCGAATTGTCTTCAACAATTCCAATCTTTTCGTCGTTAACATCTGCACCTTTAAGATTTCAAATGGGCACAACTGCATCAAACTCTAACTCACGTGTCCGAAATTTTTTTTTTCTTATGAAAATCAAATCGTTCCAAGGTAGCAATACACTTTTCCAACTCTATGTCGAAATACATCGTAAGTCCAAAATGAAATATCACAATACACCGCACAAGGTTCTTCAGTACTAAACAAGACCAAAATTAAAGCATTCACTAAACTTTTCACTGGCTCAAACAAATTCTCTTCCCATTGCGAAGTCCAAATAGCGACTCAACCATCCCAAGTCAAAGTATCCACGACCAATACCAACTTATAAAAAGATCTTCCATCAAACTCACAAAGTTAACCATCCAAAACAAAGGAACTTCTACGCTCTGAAATAACCCTTTGAAGTCTTCTACAAGATACAAAATAAATCTTCGCGGAACTGTGCAAAATATCACCGTCTAAGTCGCTCACTTAAGGCACTCACGTCCAATAGTTCAAAACTCTTTCTTTAGAATACTCGACATGCACTGGTCTAACTTCACTAATGATAACGCAAAGCTCAGATGCTTGCTACAATTTCCTTAACTTGATGTGAACCAAATAATATCCATGAACATGAAAAAATTCTTACAGCTACTCATGAGAGTACTGTCTGAACATTCCTGAATCATACCTGACGCATCAGTCACACTAATAACATCAACAAATACTCGCCAGGACCATACACTATCTTGAAAAGCATTGTCTAAACATCTTCAGCTCTCACACTAACCCGTAGACAGCCAGACTTCACATCGATCTCACGAAACACATAAGCTCCAAATGACTGATTTATCCAACATCAAGTAACCATGCACCACCTTGTGCTAACTCATATGCTTCATACACTATTAAGCTGGCAAGACAAGTCCATCTCAACCAACACAAATCCCCACTACTATCAACAAGAGATTAAGGGTGATCAGTTCCTCAATTTGTCAATAGATAGTCGACAATCATGATGGTGACATTAACCATCTTTACCAAACTACAACAGCGTCTACAAACTTACACTTCAAGTTACCAAAGCGTAACACTGCTTGAGGCTCCATCTATAGCCACAAGCGCCACCAAGAAGTAAAACTTCTCCCCTACTTGTTTCACACTCATCTCTACAGACAAACAGTTAGAAATAAGTAAGTAACGACAGTGTTTCACACACATGTCGCATACAACAGGGTTAAACACATTAATAACCTTGCCGACAGACCGACCTGCTCTGATACCACTAATGTAACACCCCAATATTACCCAAGGTTTTATATGCAAAAATCAGAGTAATTTAAAATTTCATAAATTCAATATTGAGGCATCACACCTTCAAAACCAAATTACTTTAAACAGTTTGCTTTAAAGTATAAATTTCGGATACATAGCATCGTCGGAAATCATAAATTGATTCTTAAAAATCAAAACATCTTCTTTATTAAACTCCCTCATCAAATCATGTTTTCATAAAGTATGATTCTTATTCACAAGGAGGTAACAACAAAAGAACAACAACAAGAAAACACAAATATTCCCCCCGAGTGCTACGTATCAGAGCGACACCGGCTCGACTAACAGCAGCTATAAACTCCGTCTTCATAACCTGCACGTTACCAGTATAAAGGTAACAACGAAACAAGTAAAGGGTGATATACTCCAAAACATATAATTAAAGGCATGATAACATATATATAGTTTTGGAATCATAAAAGATATAGGTTAATAAGGGCATTCCAACTCATATCCAAATCTCACTCACTTTGATCGTCATTCTAATGTGTATAATCAACACTTTATCGCCATAACCTCATCGACATAAATCATCACAACAACACATAAACTTTCATCACTACGAAATCATCACAAGTCAATACGTTATTAATCAACACGACAATCATAAACAACAACATTAAACAATGCTAATAACATACGCAACATAAACAAAATCATCACAAATTGGCTAAAGTCCATCGTCGCTTTTGGCATAATAGCCCATCGTCATAAACATCATCACATCATATTTGCATTAAGCATTTCATTAAAGTCAAATCATCGCAAAACTCATCATTTATATTCATCGCATAGTTATCATGAAATTATCACGTCATATTCATTTCATGTTCATCAAAAAGTTCATTACCAAACAAAACATCATATATCATCGCAATTCCACATAATCCATCAATTAAAACCCAACACCAAACAACTCAAACATAAACATAACCGACTCCATGAGACACGACTATGTTATGCATGTGGTACCCGTCGCTTTGTCCATAATTAGGAACATTTGGCATAAAGCCCATCGTCGCTTGGCATAAAAGGACTCGTCTCCAATGCAATGTATGTGACTCGACAATAAAAAACAACACAACAAAAACATCATCATCGCTTATCAAAATCGACATAAAGTCCACGTCGCCATATTCATCCACATCAAGATAAACCTATCATCGCATCGCATGTCATCAAGTATTCGTTAATAAATACACCGTCGCAAACATCATGTTTAATCACACCATATTATTATCAATTTATTCACCAAATTCCAAATACGGAAAACTAGTCAAACATCAATAATCATCGCGAAAGCCATTCCTAATAACCGGCATTAATCATAATCGTCAACATCGCAATCGGATTGTCCATACGTGCCTTAAATCGACTAAAACGCAATCCGATTCAATTAAACCGTGATTTGGCCTATTTTGGGTCGTTTCGTAAAAACTCGTAATTTCGAAAAACTAACCTCACCACTACATTCTATACGTCGAACTTAGCTAGCTCGTCAATTTTCGTTGAATTCGGAGCAACTTGCTCCGTCGCCGAAATTACCGAAATCGGGAAATCGGAACATAATCGGGTTCCACATTTAATCGGCTAATTTATGTCCTAATTATATTTTATTAATACCAACTAGTAGTATATGGAATTTAGGAAATGGAAGGAAACAGAAGCTAGCAAGAAAATTATGCAGAAAAATAAATTCTGCAGAAAACAGAAACGCTGCATACAGAAAACAGAAAAACCTCAAAATTTCCTTCTCCTTCCCCTGCCTAAAGGGACGCACGTCCCAGACCCTTATACCCTAGTGGAGATGGACGCCTGGTAGTGGGGGACGGCCGCCCCTCAAGCTGAGGTGGGTGCCTCCCCCTTGTTTCATTGTATAACTCATCTTCTTCCTCCACCTTCTATAAATAAACAGTGTAAATTCTTTTCTGGTTTTTCACAGTTTTTTTGTTTCCATTTTTATACTTCTAGTTCCTACAAGCTAGCAATGAAACACCCAATAATCCATACTCCTAACTCAAATTTTCTAAGTTATTTCAACAATCAACCAACCAAACTCATGAATCAACCTATCAATTTTTTTTCCTAAATCCAAAACATATCTATCAAACCCTAACTATATGGAAAGGAAAATCAAACCCCTTACCTCAAGTGCTTGGATGATTCTTGATGATTCCACAAAATCCAAACCTTGCTCTTGCTCTTGCTCTTCTTCTTCTTCTAAAACCCTCTTTCTCTCTATGTTGCTAAGTTTGACTTTGTGTTGTAATAGAAGGAAAATGAGGAAAATGTGTTTTTATGTTGTTTCTACTAGTAAGCCAAGGGTGTAAACCCAATTCTACACAATTAATCCTCACACCCCTAACTTATTTTTATTAATTAACACACTAATAATATCTAATAATATTATTAACTCAATTAATTAAAATAATTCCGGGGAATTAAATATCGGTCCGAATAATATTTTACCGAATCGAACGGAATAAAAACTGGACCGAATGAAACGTCTCCAAATATATTAATAGATATATCGATTAATATAAATATTCTCTTCGCCAAAACAATCGTCACACGGTAATTCAAAAATATTAATATAATATTATATTAATTAAAACGGGGCGTTACACAAGATTTGTAACTTGACAACCTTGACTTTCTCACCTCCTTTAGAATATTTCATTGGAATCAGCACGAGAGATTTTTCGAAATTAGCAGCATCAACAACCGTCTCAATGCAATAAGCAGCCTTGTAATCTTTCTTCTTGACTTCGTTGTGGGCTTTTTTCTGTGCTTCAGTTGCATCTTAAACCAACGCAGAAACGTCGTCAATAACCACCTCTAGGGTTTCAGGGAAGCCAAACAAGGATTACATTTGTTTTTTTCATCAAATCCCATTCTTGCCGTCAAGCATTGGAAGAGAATTTGGAATTCCCTTATCACTAGCCATCTTCGAAACAGTTGATTCACTTGCTCTAAAAACACGATCTTTGACGTGAAATTCTTGAAAACTCGATCAAGAATAATAACCGGAAGCTATGTGTTAGTGTTTTAAGTTGGCATTACTTTTTGGTAAAACTAGGCTATGGCAATGTCTTGATAGATGTCATGACATTCAGAGGTTGAAGATAATTCCTACTTGACAAGGATGTTTAAAGTACAGCTCAGAACTGGAAGATAAAGTCAGGCCGAATTCTGCAGAATAGTCCGATGTCATAATGATGTTATGACATTCAAAGGTGACATTCTGCTCAGAATCTTTTCCCGAGACTTTTCGAAGCTTGTTGAGTGTTGTATTATATTTTCTCGTTATTAAATTGCATGTCACGTGGCTGCTAGGTTAATCTTAGTTAAACCTAAATTGGTTGTTGAAAAGACCATGTTTTTAGGATTAAATTAAGTGAACCCTAGCTATCTTTATGGAAGCCCAAAACAAGTTTCAGGACTGCTTCTATAAAAGGAATTCAACCCTTACATCACGCCACGCCTCGAATGTATTGAAGATTTAGCAGTTGTTATTTGTGTAATTTAGTTTCTTGTGAGCCAAGCAATTATCAATTGATAAGTGCCTGGACTAGGATTTATTTGTAAGGGTAGTTTATCACCAAAGCTTTGAAGCACGAGTGTTTGTCTCTTGATTAAAGTTGTGAAGCAAAATCAAGATAGTTTATTGAAGTGTGTCTTCACAATTCAATTATTCAATAGGTTGATATCACCGCTGTGATTGAGGGGAGTGAGTAGAACTCAGGTCTAAGTAGGACTTAGATTGAAGTTGCATTGTAGGTTTTAAGTGAAGGAGATAAATTGGTTGGTTTATTCCCGAATTAATTCTACTAATAGTGAATTTCCTCCCCGACTTGGTAGCCCCTGATGTAGGTGTAGTTAGACACCGAACTGTAAACAACTTATTGTGTTCTATCGCTATTTAAATTTATTGTGTGAATTGTTAACAGAGTGTCGATAGTGTGTCATAACATTCTCTCGTGACATCACGATCGCCGCTGTGAATTTCAATTGGCATTAGAGTGCACCCTCGCCTCGTTATTTCTAGGTGAGATCTAGGATAATAGTTTCCGCATAATGGATAAGGAAGGAGGTTTTGGAGGTAGACCACCCATACCGATGGGTCTAATTATGATTACCGGAAACCTCGATGGTTGCTTTTAAGATCGGATATTAAAGCTTGAGAGCTCGACAAAGGATGGAAACATCCCACCAAGCTTGAGAAAGATGGGACTACTGTCTTGAAACCGAGGAGTGTTCAAGCAGGTGACGCTACCGAGGATGCGAACGTGAGTTCGGATCTTCTGGTACGCAACGATTTAAATCTTTTGATTTGTTTATAAAGATGTCGCGAGCATCAAGCTTTATTATTTTCAACACAAGAAAGATGATTTAATGATTATGAAAAAGGGGAAAGCTGAAATACCCTCAATTGATATTGGTATGCGAACGACTCAGCAAACTAGACATAACGCATCGGGAGATTCTGAGTAAGGGGGATTGTTATATAAAGGGAATAGATGGAGCACCCTAAATATATGTAGTTATCTACAGCTTTATATATGAATACGTTTGATATGTTTGTGTGTTTTAATTGCTATTTCTATGATTGGGAAAGTTTCTCCTTTGGATTTTAAGAAACAGTAGATTATGTGGGACTCTAGGTTTTGTTATTATTGTGCTCGCAAAGATCCGTGGATCTTCTCGTGACACATATCCCCTAGTGGGAATCGCGAGCATTTGTAGCTCGGATCTACAAGGTTCTATGGTTTGTTTGGTCCGAGGGAGAAAGAAATTTTGCTCGGCAAGGATGAGACCAGGCTCACGTATTCTCAAAAGGATATTGAGAAAGTCGAGCAATCGTAGTTCCCACTTATGCTAGTGGAAAGCAACGGATGTTAGTAAGAGATGCATAAATGTCATCTTAATGAAAAATGTATCTAATCTATTTCATCACATACATTTTTGAAAAGTTTGATTGATTAAAATCTTTCGTCGTAAGTATTAGGTGTTTTGCTTGAGTGTACAAGCGTTACCACTTACATGTTTAAGAAAGATGTTTAAAAAAGATGATTGGATCTTTTAACTGTAAGTATTGGGTGTTTTGCTTGAGTATACAAGCGTTACCACTTACAATTAATAGATGTTTTTGTTTGAAAAGAATTTAAAAAATTTGAAGAGTTTTTTGATTGTATGTGATGTGATAGATGAGATACTTCTTCCATAGAGATGATAGATGTCTAAATCTCAAGGAGAAATTGATTGGATTAAAGGGATGCTTTTAAGAAGCCCGTGGGTCCTTGTATTGTTAGCCCAAGAGGAGGCATTCCGAGGGTCATCGAGGGTCCTTGTATGAAGCTCAAGAGGAAGCTATAGGGTATGGATGTCTTTGGCTTGAAAGGGATTTCACCGAGAAATCATCCTTTTCTGAATAAGAGAAATTTCACCGGGAAATTTTACTCATTGGGGAATTTGAAAGTGATTTCACCGGGAAACCATCCTTTCAGGGTTCTATCTTAGCGCGGGTGATTCTTTGTATTGGAAGCCCAATAGGAGGCTGTTAAGAGATTTCCTATCTCTTTCATTGTATGATGCCCAAGAGAAGGCTAAACTCAATGAGGAGTTCTTTTGAACGAAGCCCAAGAGGAGGCTGACTCAACAGGGGAGTGTTGTCTTATATGAAGCCTAAGCGGAGGCTAACTCTGTGGGAGAGTTTCTTTGTACAAAGCCCAAGAGAAGGCTAAACTCTGCTGGAGATAAAAATATCTTGTATGAAGCCCAAGCGGAGGCTAGCCCATGCTGGTGATGGATTGTCTTGTATGAAGCCCAAGCGGAGGCTAAACTCAACTGGGGATGAGTTATCTTGTATGAAGCCCAAGCGGAGGCTAAACTCTGGGAAACCTATTGATTAGTCTAATTGTTTTATTATTAGACGGATGTATAAACAGGTGTATGTGTGTGATATGTATTCACAGGAGTTTATGAAGGAAATATAAACAATACATGATGTTTATTTACAGCAGTTTATGAAATATAAACAAGTGTCTGTGAAACGAACGTTTAAAACGAGCGCAACTTGATTATTTACAAGTTTGTACTGTGTACAAGGAAATGAATATGTACACGGACGAGTTTTTATGTACAAAGAAAGATGGATGTACATAGGAGGGTTGGGACTTACACCATAAGGGAGGCCCATTGATTTGAAAGTAGTTTCACAGGGAATAATGCTCCTTTCAATACCAATGGTATTCAGTGCAAAATGTACAGATGAAACAGAAATGATTGATCAAAGTTTATCTGTAAAAAGTATTTTCAAAAAGAGAATATCTGTATTATGTACAGATGAAAATTATTTGAAAAAAAGAAGTATTTGTGTTATGTACAGATGAAAAAGTTTTTGTATGAAAAGTTTGATATGTACAAAGAAATATTATGTACATAAAAGAATGTTATGGGACTTACACCATAATGGAGGCCCATTGGTCGGAAAGAAATTATACTCAGGAGAATGCTTCTTTCAGAACCAATGGATTCGGCGTATAGACAAACGAATGAAAACAAATGAAAGAAATTTGTTTACGTTTGAATGTTAACAATGATAATTTGAGTATGTACAAGTAAAACTAAGTATGTACATAAAGGATTGGGACTTACACCATAAGGGTGGCCCATGATCGATCGAGAAATTCGAGAGAAGACGAAATCAGTTTTATCGTTTTAAATCGGATTGATCATGGTAAAAGATGCAACTTTGATGAAATATTTTGAAAAATGATTTGAAAATGTTTTGAAATGTGAGGTTCATTTATGAAAAGTTTTGAAAAAAATCGGAAGTCGAAAACTTGAAAAATTCACCTTTTAAGGAGGTTTGAAAAGTGTTTAGAACGTCATTTTCGGCTCGATTAAAATTTAATCAGATGAAAGTTTTTTCTGAAAATTTTTGCATTATCACAAAATAGATGTATTTATTGACAAGTGTTTAAAAAATCATCTCAAATGAGAAGTTTTGATTGGTCAAAAATTGTGAAAGTTTGATAAAAAACATGAAAAATTGAAGTTTTGTAAAAAAGAATGAAAAAAATGGTCCTGATGGGTGTTGAACCCATGACCATGAGGTAGACCACGTGGCAAGAAGAACTTAAGACCAAGCATACTACCATCGGGCCAAACGCGATCCTGTTTAGTGGATTAAAACACGCGTTGAAAAGGATTGGATTATTTGAATTTTTGAAAATGAAGAACACCAAGAACACGTGCGTAGCTGGGTTTATGGTTTTGATTTTCGCCACGAATCCAAGCTAGAATCTTCATTCTCAATGAAATTGAATGAAGTAAACATCAATCTTGCTCGATTTTGAACAACGAACACGATGGTGTATGTTAATTGCATTTATTTTAAGCCCAGAACATTTTGGTTTCGAAGAACACTTATGAACCCTAATCTGAAAAACTTAAATTAAATGATGTATGTTGGATGATTCATTGATTTTATTGAGGGCTAATGGTCGTTTTTGAGCAAAAAGAATGGCCAAGAGCTTTTTCAATTAGTGCAAGGAATATGGATATCACAGTTCATATGCTTACCTGGAAAAATGAGAATCGAGGAAGCTTAAATCGTGTTTCCAGAATTGGTTTGAGGATGGCTACACCTTCATCGGCATGTATGGAAGCTTTGTGGATGGTCTGCTTGCTCTGAATCCTTTCCAATTACTCCAGCCAAGTCAACCTACCCGCCTAAAATGAAACTCGAAAATGGGGTTAAGAGTGTTACAGTTCATGATTAATGGTCTGCATCATGTCCATGGAGTATAGTGATGATGTTTGAGTGATTAGAACATCAATTGCTCCAGCCAAAATCCAATTTCGAATGCTTAGGCAGTTTGTACAAGTTCATGAGCATGAAAGATGAAAACTGGTTTTTAGTGTTTCTTGGATTGATTTTAGATTTCAAACATGTTCCATATTGATCATTAGATGTATTAGACACCAAAGTTTATCATAGTTCTTGCTAAATTTGAAAATTGCAATGTTTGGCAAATTTGAACTATGATACTTGAATTTGAAGAAAGTGGAAGGAAAGCATGTATTTGTGAAGCTTTGGTGTAGATTTCTCTTGGATTTGTGATGCTTTTATAGGCCAATTAGGACTGCAATGTTAGGCAAAGAAGTACAAGCCACTTGTGATTCAAAGAAAGCTTAAGGGGCAAGAAAGACAATTTACCAAAAAAGGAAACTTCCTTTTTTCACCATGTGTCCAATTTTTACAATTTGATCCAATCCTCTCAATTATCATTCTAGGCTGATATTTATCAGTTCATCCATCCACTTGGCAAGGTTAGAAAGCTTCTAGATGAAGAAAATCAAAAAATGACCTATAATTTGAAGTTATGATCTTTGAAAATCAAGTTTCATGGAGCCTTATGTTTCAATTTCAAAAGTATAGCTAGACTTCGTGGATTTGAGAGTTCTTGGACATTTTGGAAAGATCTTTCCACAAGCTACAAGTTTCATGTTTTGAGTTTTTTCAAATTCAAATTGGAACTTGGTGAAAATATGGCTTGAAGTTTCAAATTCTTTGATTTTTCATGATCATGATGGATCATGTGAAGTATTTTGATGTTGGAAAAGTTTTGTTTTGAAAATTTGACCAAAAGTCAAAGTTTGACTTTTCTCAGCAGATGAAATTTCATCGATGTTTCAAAACGATCGATGAACCTCTCGTGATGTTTTGAATCCGAAATTAGGTCAAGATGTTGTATCTAAGATATAATGACCAATCTCTATCCAAAAGTTATTTCTTGTTCAAAAGTCGAGAATTCTCATGCCCGATCAAAACCCTAATTGGTCGATCCTCGATTGATCCGTGAGAAAATTTGGATATCTCGAGGATCGAAGGTTGATGATTTGATCAAGATAGATCAAATAAGATGAGAAAATCTCAAACCTAATTGGTTAGCTCTTGAATCGATGAAAATGATGAAACCCTAATTTTGACCGTGAATGCTATACCCGACATGCCGTCTCGAATCATAGTTATGCAATGATGCAAATGTAAGGTGGTATATTAGGTCAAAATTTGGGGTATGACAGATGCCCTATTTAAGTTTCTTTAACTGAAAGATGAAGATGAATATCTTCTTTGATAGGTGTAAAGAGACTTAAATATCGTAATACGCAAAATTTGGACCTAAGATACCAAAAGATGGATGATGCAAAATGATTTAAAAAGTTTTACCCTAAAGGATATCAAAGAAATGACACAAGAAGGGAAATTTGTGAATACGTCCCTCGTTGGGGAAAGGTTGATTCACGTAAAATGTGAACATCTGCTTCGCTTTGGGAAACAAAAGATTACCTTCTCACCTTTGTGACAATGTTTAAGGTAAGTGGAAATGATATTACCAATTATCACCTGTGATAGCTTATGGTAATGAATTCAAGATGTTACCAATTATCAGTCAAGCGATAACTATAACAAGGTAAATCTTGAGAAATGAGTTGCGATTCACTTTGTGAATAATATGTTGTTCTATCCAGAATGAACCGGAAAGAAAGAAGTTAATCAAGACATTGTTCCCAACGAGGGTAATCTCACCGCGAATGTGGTGGAGAGAAGAAAATGCATTTCTCTGTTTGGGATTCACGGGAAAAGGAAAATGTATCTTTCCGCTTTGAGAGAATCATTGGGATATGATATACCGTATGAGTATATATAACCAATGATTCGAAGCAAACATTTTGAGAGATGCAAAATGCAAATGAATGATGCTATTATGTATGAATGTCATGAATGTTATATGCATGCTAACAATACTTGACAAAGACACTAAAAAGGTATCGGGAAAAGGACCGCACAGCTCGAATAAATACTTGGTGAAAATTGCAAGAATGGGCAGATATTCACTAATGAAGAATTTGAGTTGCATGTTTTAAACTTTCCGAGAAAGGCATTTCATTGGCAACTTGGTCGGGGATTCTTTTGGATAAGAATACCGTCCTTGATGATTTCTTGAGGAGAAGATCACAGAAGCTTACGTTATCCTTCGGAGATCAAAACACTCATGGAGAAACTGTTGAAATTATTTCCGTTTTCATAGTTTCAAAGGAGAATTTTGCTTTTGTTTCAAAATTTTGAAGTAAAAATTCATTTAAAACATTTTAGTTTCAAAAAGTGATTTTCACAATAAAAGCGTTATTTTGCAAAACAGAATAAAGTAGGAATTGCAAACATAAGGCACAAGGCTCAAATTTATTGATAGAATGGTAATCAGCCAAAGGTGTGATTCCATGAACTGTTTACAAAAGTTGGAAATGATAATCTATTGGGAAAAGGCTACATTGAAAGCAAATAACCACTACTATCCCTAACAACTTTGAATTCCAACTGTGCTTGTTGCTTCAGAAGACTTGATTGAAGATCCGTTGATGGAAAATTCTTCATGTGGACAAAATAGAGACTGACTGCAGTTACTTTGTCATTTTTTGTATCCTTGTTTTTGCCTAGATCGCCTTTTCAGGTTTTCGATCTATCAGGATAATTTCTGTTTATTGTCTCTAATTTTTGCCTGGATCGCCTTTTCAGGTTTTCAATCCACCGAGACGCTCATTTTTGCCTAAGCCGCCCTTTTCGGGTTTTCGACTTACCGAGCTGTTCTTTTGTTTTTAGACAAAATATTTTTTGACTCAAGATTCATGTGGTACGGAGTTCATCCGTCCATGGTTGTGAGAGTCATAGCACCGCCGAGAAGCTTCTTGACGATGTATGGGCCTTCGTAGTTAGGAGTCCATTTGCCCCTAGAATCGTTTGAAAAGACAGAATCTTTTTAAGCACGAGGTCGCTTCTCGAATTCACGAGGTCGGACCTTTTGTCGAAAGCTTTCTTTCATTTTTCTTGATAAAGTTGTCCGTGACGCAGAGCGGGCGCTTTTCTTCAATTGTTCAATTGGTCGACCGCTTTGACACCATTCAGCCTCGATAGCTTTGTTTCCATGAGAACTCTCATTGATGGGATCTCAACTTCTACGGGAGTACTGCCCATGCCGATACTAGAGAAAAAGGAGTTGCCCCGTTGAAGTGCGCATCAAGCACGATACCCATGCGAGCAAATGGCGATTTCGTCAGTCTTTGTAGGTGATGACCATTTTCTGACGATCTTTTGATGTTCTTGTTGGCGCCCAACAACTGCTCATCTTTGGCGGTAAGGAGATGAGTTATGATGCTCAATCTTGAATTCCTCACACGCTCTTTCATCATTTTGTTGTTCAAGTTAGATCCATTGTCCGTAATGATCTTGCTTTGAATTCCATATCGGCAAATGAGGTTGTTCTTGATGAACCTCACAACCACTTGCCTTGTGACGCTGGCGTAAGATGCCGCTCACCCATTTGGTGAAGTAATCAATAGCCACTAGAATGAAGCGATGTCCGTTGGACGCTTTTGGTTCAATCATTCCAATCATGTCAATGCCCCACATGGAGAACGGCCACGGAGAAGAGAGAACGTTGAGTAGAGTCGGAGGCACATGGATCTTATCTGCGTAGATCTGGCACTTGTGACATCTTTTAACGTGTTTGCAGCAATCAGATTCCATCGTTATCCAATAGTATCCCGCTCTCAAGATTTTCCTGGACATTGCATGCCCATTTGAGTGAGTTCCAAAGGATCCTTCATGTACTTCATGGATGATCGTGTCTGCTTCTTGTCTGTCGACGCATCTGAGCAGAACCATGTCGAAGTTTCTTTTGTATAGAACATCTTCATTGAGGAAGAAATTCCTAGAAAGCCTCCTTAGAGTTTTCTTATCCTTGTACGATGCCCCGAGTGGGTACTCTCGTGTTTGAAGGAAACGTTTGATGTCGTGAAACCACGGCTTATCGTCGAAGACTGCTTCTGTTGCAAACACATATGCAGGTCTTTCAAGGCGTCTGATGCGAATTCTAGGCATATCATTCCAATCGTTGACTTTGAACATGGAAGATAGAGTAGCCAAGGCGTCTGCCATCCAATTTTGATCTCGAGGGATACGATGCAGTTCGACTTTGTTGAAGAAAGTCAACAACCGTCTTGCATAATCTCTGTAAGGAATTAGACCAAGATGATGAGTTTCATACTTGTCTTTGATTTGATTGATCACAAGGGCTGAGTCTCCATATATATCAAGGATCTTGATCCTCAAGTCGATGGCTTCTTCGATACCCATGATGCATGCTTCATATTCTGCTATGTTGTTGGTGCAATCAAATAGCAACCTGGCAGAAAATGGTATATGAGAACCTTCGGGAGTAACGATCACTGCCCCGATTCCATTGCCAAAAACATTAACTGCTCCATCAAAGACTAAACCCCATCTGGATTCTGGATCTGGTCCTTCTCCGTGTAGCGGTTCGTCACAATCTTTCATCTTTAAGTACATAACATCCTCATCTGGGAAATCAAACTTGAGAGATTGGTATTCGTTGAGCGGTTGATAAGCCAAGTGATCGGCGAGAATGCTTCCTTTAACCGCTTTCTGGGCACGGTACTGGATGTCATATTCAGATAATAGCATTTGCCATCGAGCGATTCTCCCGATTAAGGCAGGCTTTTCAAAGACGTACTTGATAGGATCCATTTTGGATATTAACCAAGTCGTGTGATTGATCATGTATTGGCGAAGACGTTTGAAGCCCATACCAAAGCACAACATGTTTTCTCGAGCATGGAGTAGCGAGTTTCACAGTCGTGAATTTCTTACTGTAGTAGATTGCATGCCCTTCACGGCTTCTTGTTGTCCAAGCAGCCCATGGACTCTTCTAGTACGGTAAGGTATATGATCAATGGTCTTCCTTCCACTGGAGGGATCAGTATTGGTGGTTTTGATAGGTATTCTTTGATACTGTCGAATGCTTTTTGGCAATCGGATGTCCACACAACCTTTTGATCTTTGCGTAGAAGTTTGAATATCGGCCCGCAAGTAGCAGTCATCTGAGAGATGAATCTGGAGATATAGTTTAATCGTCCAAGAAATCCTCTTACTTGCTTTTCCGTACGTGGCGTAGGCATTTCCTGAATAGCCTTGACTTTGTCGGGGTCAACTTCAATTCCTCTTTGACTGACGATGAAACCTAGGAGTTTTCCTGATCTTACCCCAAAGGTGCATTTGTTAGGATTCAGGCGGAGCTGAAACTTCCTTAGTCGTTGAAACAACTTTAAGAGATAGTCTCTATGTTCCTCTTTCAGGTCGACTTTCATGTCGTCCACGTAGACCTCGATCTCTTTGTGCATCATATCATGAAAGAGAGTAGTCATTGCCCTCTGGTAAGTTGCGCCTGCATTCTTTAATCCAAATGGCATTACCTTGTAGCAAAAAGTGCCCCATGGCGTGATGAAAGATGTCTTCTCCATGTCTTCGGGAGCCATTCTGATTTGATTATAACGAGAGAAACCGTCCATGAAGGAAAAGATGTTGAATTTGGCAGTACTATCCACTAGTATGTCGATATGCGGAAGTGGGAAATCATCTTTTGGACTAGCTTTGTTCAGATCCCGGTAGTCAACACACATTCTGACCTTTCCATCTTTCTTGGATACAAGTACTATGTTGGCTAGCCATTGAGGATACTCAGAAGTGACAAGGAAACCAGCGTCGAGCTATTTTTGAACTTCCTTTTTAATTTTCTCAGCCATTTCAGGATGAACTCTCCTCAATTTTTGCTTAATCAAGGACACTCGTCTTAACGCAAGTGATGCTCCACGATGTCGGTATCCAAACCCGCATGTCTCGGTAGGACCAAGCAAACACATCAACGTATTCTTTGAGAAGACTTATCGCTTGCCTTTGACTTCTGCTGAGTGAAGTCGATATTTACTTTTTTGCATCGCCCTCGTAACCCAAGTTGATTGCTTCTAGAGGTTCTTTGTGAGGCTGAATGATCCTTTCCTCGTGCTTTAGCAGTCTAGAAATTTCATCCGGGATCTCTTCTTCAACTTCTTCTTCAGCGAATTCACAGGGAATTTCAAAGTTGAGAAAGAGCGTAGAGTTACTGCTTTCAATGGATTTGTCCATTTGTTTAATCTGCATTTTTGATTTATGTTTGATTAAAAAGTTTTTATCATCATTTTTTTTTTGAAAGTTAATGTGAAAGTGTCGCAGATTAATTTTTTATTATGATTTTTTTTATTATGTTTTTTAGGATTATCATTTCCAGAAAAGGGTAAAAATGAAAATAAACACAGAGTGTGGAATCAAAACAACGCGTTTTATTTATGATTCACAATATGAACAGGGCCCTAAAATACAAACTCATTTGTCTTGGGCAAGACAAAGAGAAATTATTTAAAAGCTAAACCCTATAAAACATCTCTTCGCTTTGGGCTAAGCGAGAGTTCAAAACAAAAGCAAAGATAAACTACTTAGAGCTATGAACATTAGTCCTAACTTCAACAGTTTCCAATAGTGACGAACTCCTTGAAGTCGAGGTACTGGGTAATTTTCCGCTTGGTTTAACCTCGAGTAAACTTTGATTGTTCAGGTGCTTTGAAGACTCGGACGATGGCCTTTGCCTTTGGTGTCATGCAAGCGATCTTCTTGATTTACAGATCGAAGTATGAGATAGCCTTTGTACTTCCTGTTGATCTTGTGTTGAATATCGGGATGTTCCTTCCACGGAGTGAAGAGACTCGTCGCCGACACTTTCCGCATCGTATCCTGAATCATACTGATCTTCAAGTGATCATGTTGATGTAGTGGTAACCAGATCCGCTTGGTGAAATCCATAGACGTGTTGAAACAGAGATCTTCATTTGGAACCTCGATCAGTTGATTAGTTTGAGAAGACGAGTATTCCTCTTCTGATTGACTAGGGTAGTCAAAGTCATTACCCCATCCTGTGGGTTGGATATCTTCGATCCGGATTTTTGAGCTTTCTGACGCAGAGTATTTCACCATGTAGCCGTATTTGCCATTTTTTTCTCCCAAGGTATCCCAAACTTCGGCAGGGACTGGTGGATTTTCATGTTGCTGCAGGGACATGTCTTGAATTTATCAGTCGGTGCATATGATTCCTCTTGGGACACATACTCAGGGCTAGTCAAATAAGTGCTCCACTCTTCAGACTCAGATGGATCATCTTCATCCTCTTCAATGGTTACAACATTAACCTCTTGTGGAATAGGGTTTAGGAAACCTCCACTATGAAATTCTTCCTTGATCGGGGAAAGTATTTCATCTTTCTGTTTTTCTTTGGAGGATACGGGTGTGAACCCAAGTCCGGCTTTCGTTTCATTCTTGACAGGTTTGATAACTTGTCCCCATCCTCGAGTATTGCCATCTTTCACCATTTGTGCCGCTTCTTTATACGAAGAGATAGATGATCTGTTTTTAGTAGATTCATCTTCTAACGGATTTTCTGGGAGATGCGGCGCTTCAATGTCATTGGCAGTGATGAAGGAGAAACTGGACAGATGACTTACAAGTAAAGCTTGTTCACCGCTGATGGTCACCAACTTTCCATTTACTATGAATTTTAATTTCGATGGAGAGTAGAAGTTATCGCCCCGCATCGTGGATCCAAGGTCTTCCTAGCAAGCAACTATACGCAATGGTACGCCCATGACTTGGAACGTAATTTTGAAAGTGTGAGGCCAATTGTCATTGGGAGATCAACTTCCCAATAACTCGACTTTCTCGATCCATCGAAAGCTCTTACTATGATGTCATTGAACTTCATTATGCCTTTGTAAGCTAAACGAAGCCGCTTTTGGCATTACGCTTAAAGACGAACCTGCACCAATACATTGGATAGGAATCACCGCAAATCATCGAGATGTGCAAGGCCAAGTTGTGATCTTTCCTTCTTCCGAAGTTCTTCGTCACTAAAACTCGATTATTGCAGGCTGTTATGTTGAGACGATCCCTCCAAATTGGTCCTAGTCACATCGTGATCCACATAAGCCTGGTCTAGTACTCTCATCAAAGCTTCTCTGAGCTTCGTAGTTAAGGAGTAAAGATGATTGAAATTTTTGAAGGAGTCTCAGATCAATTGGTCTACGACTCGATATTCGCTTCTTGATTAGTTTCGATCTCGTCAAAGTTTGAGTTGATGTTGGTTCCATCAAGAGAACCAATGTTTGTTCTTGTTAACAATGGGAATCGCAGGTGATTCTCAAGATATGTTAACTTGGTTTTGTTTAACAACAGAGTCAAGGCGACTTTGGTGGCAATGGAGCGTGTACTGCCCACTTCATGCTACTCGTCCGATTGCTATATTGACATTAATGACGTAGGCATGGGTTTCTCCTTCCCATCCTCTATCAAGGTTGCATTGTACCGGTAAGGAATTGCCGTAGAACGCACGGAACAGACCAGTGGGCAAATCACCAAAGGAGATGTTGGAATGTTGGAACCATCAGACGCGATCTCCACATGCTCGGGTATGTTGAAACAAGGGATCACAACGCTTACTCGGGATTTTCCGAGTTGATATCCGAGACTAAAAGCTCGCGCGAAAATGCCCTATTGTATTTACGCCATGGTCATCTCGTATCTATAGATTTGTAGGTCACCAACGCTCAACAAATGTTGAATATCTGCCTATGGTGGGACATCCATGGATATTCTTGGAGCGTATATAGCAAGTCGCATAATTGTGCTTAGTGAAGGTACTCATTTTGCTGTATGCTTCATGGAGATGCACCAAGTTTCCTTTGACTAAGTTTACATCTGTGACAAGGTACCTGTCTGTATTCCTTAGCATTAGATTCACTGAGTGTCCACTATGACTGGAAGTGGATTGGCTTGCATATCGGACTTGTGTTTCAAGGAAAGAAGATTAGCCTTCACTAATCTCGCATCGCCTTCAACGCTATGCAATGCTCAAGGTCATGGCCTGGTGCCCCTTGGTGAAAAGGGCAAGATACGTCAGCTTTGTACCACCATGGTAGTTTTTCAGGGACCGGAGGTGGTAACCTTGTTTGTATAAGATTCCTTTCTATAAGCGCAGGTAAAGTTCCTGTACATGGGAATGGGTCGAACCGAGTGACCCGAGGCGCATGGTTTGGTTATGAAACCGCCGAGCCTGCTGACGAGGCTGTTGAGTTTGTTGATTTTGTTGAAATTGCGGAGTTCCTGAGTTGTGTTGACAGAGGTGCTATGGCAGCCACCGTCATTGTTGGATGACATTTTACGTGGTTTTCTGTGATACCATTCCTACGCTATGTTATTTTTCCTTGGGAAACTGGTTCCAACTTTCTTGGTATTACTAGAAGATCCTACTTCCTTGGTTGATGTCCTGTCCGAACCCCTTCTTCTAGTCGCACCCCATGCTTACCATTTCGTTGAAGTCTCCGGAGCGCTTAGCGATCATTCATAGTAGAATGAGTTTAGAGTATTCAAGAATACCTTAGTCATCTTTTCTTCTAAGGGCCGTTGACAGCAATTTCCTCCATCGTTATGATATTCTTGAATGTCTCTTCCTTTGAGACATGGAGCGGAGTTGATCCCTATCGAGCCATATCCAAGTTGAATTTATATTGCAGTATGAAGGCTTTACCTAAGTCGTTGAATGTTTGATATTCGTGTCGTCTAAACCCATGTACCATTTCAAGCGGCACCGTGAGACTATCCCGAAGTAATGGATTAACAATGATGATCCTCATTGTAATGTAGACATTTTCCTAGCATACATTGTAAGATGACTCGAGGACAAGAATTCCTTTGTACTTTTCAAAATCCGGATTTTGAATTTCGAGGTATTTTTTTAACGAGGGACCGATAATACCTAATTTATATAACATATTTGACGTAATTTTCATAGACAATATTACTATTTTTATTTAATTATTCTATTTTATTTCCGTATTATGGGTATTTCTCGTTTCGTGAATTTGCATTAAATAAAGATTAATTGAGCAAAGGAATAAAATCGAGGGAAAATCGGATAAAAAGATAAAGAAATGAAGCAAAAGGGTGATATAGCAAAAAGGAGGAGTTAAGAAGAAAGAAATAATTATAAGACTAAGCCCGTAAGAGAAAAGCCCAGAGAAGTTTAGTCCACTTGTGACGGCCGTCACCATCCGCCACGCGTAAGACATCCATGAAGCGTGACGACCGTAACACCATGGCCACGACCGTAACACGGAAAACATGAAACCTGCCGTAACGCACTTGTGACGACCGTAATGCGCCTAATATCACTTACAGAACAAGTGCAGAACGTGGAAAAGCTTCAGCAGGAAACTTCTCAACCACCCACTCATGCCACGTTCAACCCACTTCCTTCTTCATCCCATGTTCTCCCACTTTCCGCGTTACACATGATCTCCACTAACTCTTCGTATGAAATTGGAAAAGGGAAGTTACAAATGAAGCCTATAAATACAGCTTCAAGCATTCAGTGCAAGGGTCGGCGATTTCTTCCCGAACAATCGTTCTTCCATTTCCGCATTTTTATTTTTCAGTTTTGTATTTTTATTCAGTTTGTACTTTCATTTTATTTTTCCAGTTTCTTAGTTTTGATTTTCTATTTTAATTTCTTTTGTTTCTATAATTTTCTCACAACAATTTCTACACCGGAAATTGTTGTGTAATTTTCACTGATCTAACCTTACGTTAGATCTAGTGCTTTTATTTCCTTGTTGCAATTTTTCGATTCAAGTGAAGAACAAGATTATTCAAGTATTATTATTTCCGTGTTCTTAATATAATTATTTTATTTTGTTTTAAATATTGTTGCTTGATATTTATTTATTTAATTATGGGAATGTTTAAATATATTGAACCTTATTATTTAGGCAAACCAATTAATAAATATGTCCCGCTAAATCGCTTAGGTATCGGTAAGTAATAGTAGTAAAAGTAGGAATTGAATTGTTTCTAAGCTAAGATATTAATTAACATAATTTCGGTTATAACTTTTATAATTAAAATCCATCTTTTCGTACGAAAGTAAGATAAGTAGAATAGGTTAGGATCGAGACTTAAAGTGTGAGGTTTTAACCGGATAGCTAAAGTTAGGCATTTGATTTAAATATGTGAAAGCGCTTTAAAACAAATTAGAATTAATTAAGTTTCCAAAAGTATGTTCTAAACACTTATAGGCTAGCGAAAGTGTATAGGGCTTTAGACGTAATCCGAGATAAGACCACGAAAGTGTGAGTTGAGGGTTTTTAAACTGATTAATTCTACAGATAAATTAAGTTAACCATCTTTATACGCTTAGGTTCAATTTAATCCGCTTAGGTTCACTACGTTACGTACCGATATCCGTTTTATTTATATTTCTATTTTTCCTTAAACCAAAATCTAAAAGAATTATTCGCCTTAGCTGTATATCCGAACTTAGGATAACAATATATCGATTTATAGTCTCGTGGGTTCGATATCTTTTAAAACTACGCGATAGGATCTGCACTTGCGGTCTCCCGATTCATAGACGATAAAGTCCTGCGATCAAGTTTTTGGCGCCGTTGCCGGGGACTATTTAAGTCGATATTGTAACTCTGGTGTTACACCGTATAGACTAAGGCATTTTTATTTTATTTACCATGTATGACCCAAATTTTTCCTACGCCCATTATCAGTATTTTGAGGAACCACAAGAATCCCATAGATCCAACCTTGAAATACTGATGGAAGATTTCAATGCTTCACAAACTTACTCTTACCCAAATTACCTCCAAAACTACCAATCCCCACATTTTGAGGAACCACAAGAAACTTATAATTTCAACCAAACTTTTCCTCAACCCAATTTTCTCTGCAATCATCGAACCCAATATTTTGAAGAAACACCAGAACCATATAAATCTGATATCGAAATATTGATGGAAAATTTTAATGAAACATCTAGGATGATAGAACGCTTCGGGGAAACGCAAAAAGAGACTTTAACTTACTTCCAAGACTCTAAAGAATCGCAAGATTTTAACTTCGAAACACCAATAGAGGATTCAGATGAGATGATAACTAACTCTAGGTTAGAGTCTATGATTGAACACTTTGTAGAGACACAAACTGTCCAAAATGAAGAAGTAAGAAAACAAAGTCTTCAAAATAATGAAACCCTTAGCCAACTAACCATTATGGTTGAATCACTCGCATCTAACAACATAGGCTTAGAAACTCAAATCTCCCAACTCGAACAAAACCTTCTAGGACCTTTACCCGAGGAAGATATGGATGTTGAAACAACCATTATAGAAAAATTATTTGAAAACCTAGAAAGTGATGATGAGTTTGAGGAGAGTGATATTGCGACCGAGGAAAGTTCTGACGAGAAAATAGTGGAGATTGAGACAGATGCACCAACACTGTTCGAGAAGGAGGTTGTAAAAGAGGTAGAGGAGGAAGCGCAAATTGTAATCCCACATCACTACATCCCTCTGACCCCGAAATATTTTATGGGAACTCCGCTAGACCCCAAATTTAAAACGTATGTTGCATTAAATAATATCCACATTAATTCAACACTATTTGAAGTCTTGCCTACAAAGCGAAAATTAGAGGACCATAAAATTAAGGATATAATTATTGTCAATAGGGTAAGGTTAACTTATGAGGCGATGGATGAAATCACTAAGCCCAAATTCGAAAAACTTATACTTATGATAGATCCAGAGCCACCCTACAAACGTAAGAAAAGAAAAGGTGAGGGATATGTGAGATGGCTTGATAAGTGGCGATGGAAAATCAACGAGTAGTCATTCAAACTTTAAATTTTCTTTTTCGTATTTTCAATTTTTCTATTTTATGTTAAATTTTAAATTTTTAGTCGATTATCGGTTGCACCCTTTCTTCTGATGCGTTTGAACTACTTCCCCGTAATACCGATAATTATACTCAATTAAATGATTTGCGTCAATATTTATAATTATAATTGAGTATTATTTTAATTATCGTATTTTTCCTATTAATATACCGAATTAATATTTCCCAATATTTATAGTATTATAAGGCATTATATACTAGTATTATATATATATATATATATATATATATCCTACTAATTAAAAGTTTAAATTATCTATAATATATATATATATATATATAAGTATGTATATATATGCGATCTAAAACAACAAATCAATTCTCTATCTCATACCCCAAGTCGTATTACATTAGAAAGGCATGTAATTACAATTCCTGCAAATTCTTCACATGCCAAGATTTAGATTCTCGCTAAATTCACATCTGCCCTACTCCCCATGCCTCACGCATTCTTCCTCTGTTTCGACCGATTTATGTTTCGTCTGCTTTATTTTCATTTTCCCACATCACTCCATTCAACTCTTATTTACTCTTCCATCAAAATATTCTTCTCTTCATTTTTCCACCATAATTCCCATTAAAACTCTTCTCTTTCATTTCCCAACATAAATTAATTATAATTTATCCATCTAATTCTCATATACTTTCTCTCATCCATTTCATTTTCTACTCCTACTCTTATCATGGCCCCACGAAACACTCATAGTCAAGTGAAACCCGACGACCTCATAGTAGAGGAACAAGAGGACTAAATTTCCCACAGTGAGACCACCCTACCTTTCTGATCTCTCCCGGTTCTATCGCATTGAGGACAATGCTTAATTTAAGTTTAGGGGAGTCAGAACATTTCTTTGTTCGTTTTTCTTTTCTTTGCTCTATTTAGTTTTTTTCCTTTTTGTTTCTTTTTCTATGTATTGCAAAATTTCCATTCAATAAAATTTCTTTTTCCATGTATTGCAAATTTTCCATTTAATAAAATACATGTTTATGTAATTTTACTCTTTTATGTTTAATTCTGTTTATGTTTATCTTATTTCGTGAAAAATTCAATTCCTCCATTTTCTTGAGCCATAACGAAAAAAATTCAAACGTTATATTAACATATTCAACTAGTATTAAGGTTGCTTATTTTTATAAATAAGAACTCAAGCGCGACTAAAACAAAATTATTATCGTCATAACTCTTCAGAACCCCAACGCGTTAGATTAGTTTAAGTACTTATTATACCAACACCTTAAGACTTAGTTTTAAAGTAATCCCGAGTAGTTTATTAAGCAGTCGGCACCGCCTTAAACGACAAACTACGTGGAGGATCAATGAATATAAGTGATTGATCAAGAGTTTTAAAGAGCAATTTTTATTAGAAGACGCACTTATTAAGTTAGATGGTCCTTACTAGATCATTTAACCCAACAGTTGCAGAAGCTATAAAATATTTATGCAAACATCCATTATGAATTGGTTCAGTGGTTTCTGGTGCTGAACTTGGTAGGGCGGACGACGGTCCGATCCCCCGCAATTTGTAATTGGATAAAGGAGTACCAAATATAACTACCAGAACTCCAAGCTGGATTATAAAGATCAAAGTCACTAACCGGTTACTCCACTATGTGCGCGTAAGGTAAAGGGCTTAATGTGATTGCGCAAGAATGAAAACGGGTGAAACAAAACGAAAGTGTTAGGTCGAGTTATAATTCATGACTTAATTTGGTCTACATAAATAAGGTTATCTAGTGTTATTACGGTAATTTTAATGTCGAAGTCTAAACTTGAGTTATCCAACAAAGAAGTGAATAGCAACCAAATACGAATTGAATTGTGTTTTATATTTGCGTTTGACTATTCCTTGCTTGATTTTTAATTTCTAATTTTTGCTTGAGGACAAGCAAAGGTTTAAGTATAGGGGAGTTTGATAACACGAATTTATATAACATATTTGACGTAATTTTCATAGACAATATTACTATTTTTATTTAATTATTCTATTTTATTTCCGTATTATGTTGGTATTTCTTTCGTTTCAGGAATTTGCATTAAATAAAGATTAATTGAGCAAAGGAATAAAATCGAGGGAAAATCGGATTAAAAAGATAAAGAAATGAAGCAAAAGGGTGATATAGCAAAAAAGGAGGAGTTAAGAAGAAAGAAATAATTATAAGACTAAGCCCAGAAGAGAAAAGCCCAGTAGAAGTTTAGTCCACTAGCTGTGACGGTCGTCAGCCATCTGCCACGACCGTAAGACATCCATGAAGCGCGTGACGACCGTAACACCATGGCCACGACCGTAACACGGGAAAACATGAAACCTGCTCATAACGCACTTGTGACGACCGTAATGCGCCTAATATCAGTTACAGAACAAGTGCAGAACGTGGAAAAGCTTCAGCAGAGAAACTTCTCAACCACCCACTCATGCCACGTTCAACCCACTTCCTTCTTCTGTCCCATGTTCTCCCACTTTCTGGCAGTTAAGCACATGATCTCCACTAACTCTTCGTATGAAATTGGAAAAGGGAAGTTACAAATGAAGCCTATAAATACAGCTTCAAGCATTCAGTGCAAGGGTCGGCGATTTCTTCCCGAACAATCGTTCTTCCATTTTCGCATTTTTATTTTTCGCTTTTGTATTTTTATTCAGTTTGTACTTTCATTTTATTTTTCCAGCTTTAGTTTGATTTTCTATTTTAATTTCTTTGTTTCTATATTTTTCTCACAACAATTTCTACACCGAAATTGTTGTGTATTTTCATCGATCTAACCTACGTTAGATCTAGTGCTTTTTATTTCCTTGTTGCAATTTTCTTTTCGATTCAAGTGAAGAACAAGATTATTCAAGTGTTATTATTTCCAGGTTCTTAATATAATTATTTTATTTTGTTTTAAATATTGTTGCTTGATATTTATTTATTTAATTATGGGAATGTTTAAATATATTGAACCTTATTATTTAGGCAAATCCGAATTAATAAATATGTCCGGCTAAATCGTTTAGGTGTCGGTAAGTAATAGTAGTAAAAGTAGGAATTGAATTGTTTCTAAGCTAAGATATTAATTAACATAATTTCTGGTTATAACTTTTTATAATTAAAATCCATCTTTTCGTTACGAAAGTAAGATAAGTAGAATAGGTTAGGATCGAGATCACGAAAGTGTGAGGTTTTAACCGGATAGCTAAAGTTAGGCATTTGATTTAAATACAGTGAAAGCGCTTTAAAACAAATTAGAATTAATTAAGTTTCCAAAAAGTATGTTCTAAACACTTATAGGCTAGCGAAAGCAGGTATAGGGCTTTAGACGTGTAATCCGAGATAAGACCACGAAAGTGTGAGTTGAGGGTTTTTAAACTGATTAATTCTACAAATAAATTAAGTTAACCATCTTTATACGCTTAGGTTCAATTTAATCCGCTTAGGTTCACTACGTTACGTACCGATATCCGTTTTATTTATATTTCTATTTTTCCTTAAACCAAAATCTAAAAGAATTATTCGCCTTAGCTGTATACCGTAACTTAGGATAACAATATATCGATTTATAGTCTCTGTGGGTTCGATATCTTTTTAAAACTACGCGATAGGACTGTGCACTTGCGGTCTCCCGATTCATAGACGATAAAGTCCTGCGATCAGGGACTAAGCAGAGATCCTGGGCGCTTTTCCCAAACAATTCTTTCCCTTGAATCGTTTTTATCTCAAGCTGCATTTTGAGGAGTTGTTCCTGAAGATTCTCCATGGAACCATGAGCCTTCGTGCTATTTCCTGGAGTGTGATGAACTTCTTCGTCTGTGGTAGTGTGCACTACGGAAGCTGAGTTCAACATGATCGGTTGAGAAACCGACATTGTTACTTGTGGAAAAGTTATTCCACGTTGTGGAGTGAACGTAGCGTTTTGCTGCAAAGTAGGTATTTCAAGCGAGGTTGTTTGAGAAGTCGGTTGGCGAACTCCAATGCCGAAGTTAAAAGGCATTCCCCATGGATAGCCTTCTGGCATGCTGAAAGATGAACCATCGATGATGCAACGAAACGGAGTAGTAGTATCCTCTGAAGTTGCTGCTTGGTTTTGACTGCTCGATGCTGCTTGTTGACTTTGTGCTGTGGCAAGCGAGTTGACCAAAGATGTGAGTCTCTCCACTTCTTGACGGAGTTCAACGTTTTCTTGTTCAAAATTCTCCATTGCTTTTCTTCTATTTGATCTGGTATCGTACGTTCGAGTTGGCTGCGTACGCAGTCGAGAAACTCTAAGACGCGACAGCTTGACAATTTTTTTCTATCTGGAAAAATGACAGTTCAAAACTGTGAATGATTAGACTCTAGATGATAGACTTAAATGCAAAGTATGATGCATGAATATGATTGTAAAGAAAAGAAATTTCCAAAGAATTTACGCTAAACGAGATATTTCTGGCAAATATTTGGATGGAAAACACGAATTTTATTGATTAATGAAGGAAGATTACAACAATTGTTTTTTGTTGGAGCATTTCTCACACAAATGATAAAATAAATGATAAAAATTACAAACTAAATTAAACTAATTAAACGTCTTCGTCTGATGAAGATCCGAAGGCTTGATGCAGCTTCCTCTTCAGGATTTCCTTTCCATAGCGAGCTTTTAGTTCTGCTTTCTCGGCTTTTAGCTTGCTGACGACTCTTTTCCATTCGTTGGGAGTAAGATTGTTATTTATAAAATCTTCAGGCGATCCTTTTCTTTCTTTGATGAATTTCTTGATTGCATCATGCTTCTGGCGAATCTCCTCATCTTTCTCCATGAGCCATTCATCCTGGAAATAAAGCGTCTTTTCATGATCTTTGACTTACTTCTTGAGCTTCTCATTCTCAAGGTTAGCCTTAAGGAATTTTCTTTCCAAAGCTTCTTTCTCAAACCTTATCTTGGTCAAGGCTTCTTGGTATTCTCCCACAGCTTTGACGGGAAAATTTGTTGATTTGGAAGCGACTGAGAACATGGGAGCCTCATAAGCGTAAGGCATTCGAAATTCCTTCGCTCGCTCTTTTCTTTATCCAGGAAGTGTAGGTTTCCATGGCTACACAATTCTTTGCCTTACCTTTTCCTTTCTTTCGGATGTGATGCCAAGCTTTGATCATCTTAGCCTTCAATCCTCGGGAATCCTCTTCTTCATGATAGAAGTAGCTTTCTACTGTAAAACCGGGAGGTTTACCAGAATTTGCGTATCCGAGCTGACGTTTTGCTAGGAATGGGTTGTAGTTGATTCCTCCTTTCGTACCAATGAGAGGTACGTTGGCAAATTCTCCACAGCTCTCAATGATTTCCATCTCATTGTTTGCCAAAGTATACCAATGGATATCAACGTTTGTTAGAGACATGAGTCTTCTGGACCAATGCCACTCGTCTTTGTTTTCGCAGAAGATAGGAGATTTAGGCAGGTGTGAGACAATCCATTTGAAAAACAGAGGTACACAACACACGATAGTTCCGTCTCCTTGACGATTCCTATGATGAATAGAGACGTACGTGTCACCGAGCAGAGTGGGAACAGATTTCCAATCGAAGATCCTTATGGCGTTGATATCAACGAAATTTGGGACGTTGGGAAACAACACCAATCCATAGAGGAGTAAAGCTAAAATAGCTTCAAAGGCTACCATACTACCGGCTTCAGAGAACTTGAGAGCCTTCTCCATTAGGAACTTTGAAGTTAGTCCTAAGAGTTTTCCTTTGGTAGTTAGGTTTTTGTCTATCTCAGATTTCTTTAAATGAGTCATTGTTGCAATGACTTGTGACTTGGGAATGGCTTCCAAACCATTGAAAGGCACTTTGTCTGATACTGAGATTCCTAGGATATGCGCATACTCTTCCAAAGTAGGCATCAACTGATAATCAGGGAAAGTGAAACAGCGATAAATTGGATCGTAGAATTGAACGAAGGTTTTGAGAAGTCCTTCATTGACGTTAGCGTTCAGAAGAGTTAAAAGAGTTCCATAGCGTTTTCTGAAATCCGAGGGATCTTCTACCAAGGATGCTAACTCTTTCAACTTTCCTACGTCAGGAATCCTAAAACTGTATCTTTTGGTGAATCTTCCTCTGACGTCCATCACTCTAACCTAAAATATTTTACAAAGAAAACATCTCTAAATTCTTTGGAAATGGAAAGAGAAATGAAATTTTTTTTGTTTTTATGAATAAATGAATGCATGAATGCAGCAAACATGGTTAGTAGTTATACACACGGTCAAGCGTTCGAAGTCACGAGCATGAAGCCAACGATAAGAATCAACGGGGTTAAGTTCTAAGGGCTTATTCATCTGTGAATCGGGTTCTACTGATAATACAGGCTCAACACTCCCCTTCAAAACATTATTGGATTTGTTGAATACTCGATGGTCCAATAATATTTTCAAGAGAAACTCGCCTGATCGTAGTATCGCATGACAATTACTCTAGGCTTACACCCGAATAATCTCTGCACTACATCCTAATGGCCAGGATGGTTTATGTGTTCTACAGTCCACTCAGCTTCTTAAGTTCCCTCAAAAATACAGCGTTTTCGCAATTACTTGCTAAACACAATACCCTCAAGACAACCTCCACTGCGCGGGAAATATTAACTTCGAAAGCATTGAACTGCTCACGTATTAATATCTCCACCTAGATCTTAAAAATGTTTCTTAAATCCGGGTTAGGATTTCTTTCCATCAAGTGAAATCGCGAAACACACAATAAAGAAAAACAGATATATGCAAAATATGAAAAGCTTATCCCCTTTCTTTTCTTTTTGAAAACAAAAAAAAAGCTTGGTGCTCTCGGGCAGAGTAACGCGTTTCTTTTTCTTGAAGAATCAAAATTTTCAGCGTACTCCCCAACAGAGTCGCCATTTTTCCTGTTCGCGTTAAAAGGTGACGCGCCTGAGGATGCGAACGTGAGTTCGGATCTTCTGGTACGCAACGATTTAAATCTTTTGATTTGTTTATAAAGATGCCGCGAGCATCAAGCTTTATTATTTTCAACACAAGAAAGATGATTTAATGATTATGAAAAAGGGGAAAGCTGAAATACCCTCAATTGATATTGGTATGCGTAACGACTAGCGCAAACTAGACATAACGCATTGGGGAGATTCTGAGTAAGGGGGATTGTTATATAAAGGGAATAGATGGAGCACCCTAAATATATGTAGTTATCTACAGCTTTATATATGAATACGTTTGATATGTTTGTGTGTTTTAATTGCTATTTCTATGATTGGGAAAGTTTCTCCTTTGGATTTTAAGAAACAGTAGATTATGTGGGACTCTAGGTTTTGTTATTATTGTGCTCGCAAAGATCTGTGGATCTTCTGCATACATATCCCCTAGTGGGAATCAGAGCATTTGTAGCTCGGATCTACAAGGTTCTATGGTTTGTTTGGTCTGAGGGAGAAAGAAATTTTGCTCGGCAAGGATGAGACCTTGTGCCTACGTATTCTCAAAAGGATATTGAGAAAGTCAGAGCAATCGTAGTTCCCACTTATGCTAGTGGAAAGCAACGGGATGTTAGTAAGAGATAGACAAATGTCATCTTAATGAAAAATGTATCTAATCTATTTCATCACATACATTTTTGAAAAGTTTGATTGATTAAAATCTTCCGTCGTAAGTATTAGGTGTTTTGCTTGAGTGTACAAGCGTTACCACTTACATGTTTAAGAAAGATGTTTAAAAAAGATGATTGGATCTTTTAACTGTAAGTATTGGGTGTTTTGCTTGAGTATACAAGCGTTACCACTTACAATTAATAGATGTTTTTGTTTGAAAAGAATTTAAAAAATTTGAAAAGTTTTTTGATTGTATGTGATGTGATAGATGAGATACTTCTTCCATAGAGATGATAGATGTCTAAATCTCAAGGAGAAATTGATTGGATTAAAGGGATGCTTTTAAGAAGCCCGTGGGTCCTTGTATTGTTAGCCCAAGAGGAGGCATTCCGAGGGTCATCGAGGGTCCTTGTATGAAGCTCAAGAGGAAGCTATTGGGTATGGCTGTCTTTGGCTTGAAAGGGATTTCACCGAGAAATCATCCTTTTCTGAATAAGAGCAATTTCACCGGGAAATTTTACTCATTGGGGAATTTGAAAGTGATTTCACCGGGAAACCATCCTTTCAGGGTTCTATCTTAGCGCGGGTGATTCTTTGTATTGGAAGCCCAATAGGAGGCTGTTAAGAGATTTCCTATCTCTTTCATTGTATGATGCCCAAGAGAAGGCTAAACTCAATGAGGAGTTCTTTTGAACGAAGCCCAAGAGGAGGCTGACTCAACAGGGGAGTGTTGTCTTATATGAAGCCTAAGCGGAGGCTAACTCTGTGGGAGAGTTTCTTTGTACAAAGCCCAAGAGAAGGCTAAACTCTGCTGGAGATAAAAATATCTTGTATGAAGCCCAAGCGGAGGCTAGCCCATGCTGGTGATGGATTGTCTTGTATGAAGCCCAAGCGGAGGCTAAACTCAACTGGGGATGAGTTATCTTGTATGAAGCCCAAGCGGAGGCTAAACTCTGGGAAACCTATTGATTAGTCTAATTGTTTTATTATTAGACGGATGTATAAACAGGTGTATGTGTGTGATATGTATTCACAGGAGTTTATGAAGGAAATATAAACAATACATGATGTTTATTTACAGCAGTTTATGAAATATAAACAAGTGTCTGTGAAACGAACGTTTAAAACGAGCGCAACTTGATTATTTACAAGTTTGTACTGTGTACAAGGAAATGAATATGTACGCGGACGAGTTTTTATGTACAAAGAAAGATGGATGTACATAGGAGGGTTGGGACTTACACCATAAGGGAGGCCCATTGATTTGAAAGTAGTTTCACAGGGAATAATGCTCCTTTCAGTACCAATGGTATTCAGTGCAAAATGTACAGATGAAACAGAAATGATTGATCAAAGTTTATCTGTAAAAAGTATTTTCAAAAAGAGAATATCTGTATTATGTACAGATGAAAATTATTTGAAAAAAAGAAGTATCTGTGTTATGTACAGATGAAAAAGTTTTTGTATGAAAAGTTTGATATGTACAAAGAAATATTATGTACATAAAAGAATGTTATGGGACTTACACCATAATGGAGGCCCATTGGTCGGAAAGAAATTATACTCAGGAGAATGCTTCTTTCAGAACCAATGGATTCGGCGTATAGACAAACGAATGAAAACAAATGAAAGAAATTTGTTTACGTTTGAATGTTAACAATGATAATTTGAGTATGTACAAGTAAAACTAAGTATGTACATAAAGGATTGGGACTTACACCATAAGGGTGGCCCATGATCGATCGAGAAATTCGAGAGAAGACGAAATCAGTTTTATCGTTTTAAATCGGATTGATCATGGTAAAAGATGCAACTTTGATGAAATATTTTGAAAAATGATTTGAAAATGTTTTGAAATGTGAGGTTCATTTATGAAAAGTTTTGAAAAAAATCGGAAGTCGAAAACTTGAAAAATTCACCTTTTAAGGAGGTTTGAAAAGTGTTTAGAACGTCATTTTCGGCTCGATTAAAATTTAATCAGATGAAAGTTTTTTCTGAAAATTTTTGCATTATCACAAAATAGATGTATTTATTGACAAGTGTTTAAAAAATCATCTCAAAATGAGAAGTTTTGATTGGTCAAAAAAATTGTGAAAGTTTGATAAAAAAACATGAAAAAATTGAAGTTTTGTAAAAAAGAATGAAAAAAATGGTCCTGATGGGTGTTGAACCCATGACCATGAGGTAGACCACGTGGCAAGAAGAACTTAAGACCAAGCATACTACCACTGGGCCAAACGCGCATCTGTGTTTAGTGGATTAAAACACGCGTTGAAAAAGGATTGGATTATTTGAATTTTTGAAAATGAAGAACACCAAGAACACGCGCGTAGCCTGGGTTTATGGTTTTGATTTTCAGTTTCACGAATCCAAGCTAGAATCTTCATTTCTCAATGAAATTGAATGAAGTAAACATCAATCTTGCTCGATTTTGAACAACGAACACGATGGT
The DNA here is from genome assembly GCA_021764765.1 of Vicia sativa. Classification (NCBI taxonomy): domain Eukaryota; kingdom Viridiplantae; phylum Streptophyta; class Magnoliopsida; order Fabales; family Fabaceae; genus Vicia; species Vicia sativa. The sequence continues at coordinate 284,688,409 of CM038792.1, forward strand.
GTATGTTAATTGCATTTATTTTAAGCCCAGAACATTTTGGTTTCGAAGAACACTTATGAACCCTAATCTGAAAAACTTAAATTAAATGATGTATGTTGGATGATTCATTGAGGAAGCTTAAATCGTGTTTCCAGAATTGGTTTGAGGATGGCTACACCTTCATCGGCATGTATGGAGGCTTTGTGGATGGTCTGCTTGCTCTGAATCCTTTCCAATTACTCCAACCAAGTCAACCTACAGTCAGTTCAAAATGAAACTCGAAAATGGGGTTAAGAGTGTTACAGTTCAGGATTAATTGTCTGCATCATGTCCATGGAGTATAGTGATGATGTTTGAGTGATTAGAACATCAATTGCTCCAGCCAAAATCCAATTTCGAATGCTTAGGCAGTTTGTACAAGTTCATGAGCATGAAAGATGAAAACTGGTTTTTAGTGTTTCTTGGATTGATTTTAGATTTCAAACATGTTCCATATTGAACATTAGATGTATTAGACACCAAAGTTTATCATAGTTCTTGCTAAATTTGAAAATTGCAATGTTTGGCAAATTTGAACTATGATACTTGAATTTGAAGAAAGTGGAAGGAAAGCATGTATTTGTGAAGCTTTGGTGTAGATTTCTATTGGATTTGTGATGCTTTTACAGGCCAATTAGGACTGCAATGTTAGGCAAGAAGTACAAGCCACTTGTGATTCAAAGAAAGCTTAAGGGGCAAGAAAGACAATTTACCAAAAAAGGAAACTTCCTTTTTTCACCATGTGTCCAATTTTTACAATTTGATCCAATCCTCTCAATTATCATTCTAGGCTGATATTTATCAGTTCATCCATCCACTTGGCAAGGTTAGAAAGCTTCTAGATGAAGAAAATAAAAAAATGACCTATAATTTGAAGTTATGATCTTTGAAAATCAAGTTTCATGGAGCCTTATGTTTCAATTTCAAAAGTATAGCTAGACTTCATGGATTTGAGAGTTCTTGGACATTTTGGAAAGATCTTTACACAAGCTACAACTTTCATGTTTTGAGTTTTTTCAAATTCAAATTGGAACTTGGTGAAAAAATGGCTTGAAGTTTGGAAAAAATGAGAAATTTCAACACTTAGAAAAATTTCTAAGTATAAAAACTTTTGACTTTTTGTTGACTTTTTTCAAATTCTTTGATTTTTCATGATCATGATGGATCATGTGAAGTATTTTGATGTTGGAAAAAGTTTTTGTTTTGAAAAAATTTGACCAAAAGTCAAAGTTTGACTTTTCTGTCCAGATGAAATTTCATCAGATGTTTCTGAAAACGACTGATGAATTCTGTGAACCTCTGTGATGTTTTGAATCCAGAAATTAGGTCAAGATGTTGTATCTAAGATATAATGACCAATCTCTATCCAAAAAAGTTATTTCTTGTTCAAAAAGTGAGAGAATTCTCATGCCCGATCAAAACCCTAATTGGTCGATCCTCGATTGATCTGTGAGAAAATTTGGATATCTGAGGATTGAAGGTTGATGATTTGATCAAGATAGATCAAATAAGATGAGAAAATCTCAAACCCTAATTGGTTAGCTCTTGAATCAGATGAAAATCTGATGAAACCCTAATTTTGACCTGTGAATGCTATACCCGATTAATGCTGTCTGAACTGTTAGTTATGCAATGATGCAAATGTAAGGTGGTATATTAGGTCAAAATTTGGGGTATGACAAGGAGGAATGGAGCAAAGAGGAAGAGGAGCTAGCACTGGGGAACTCTAAAGCATTGAATGCCTTATTCAATGGTATTGACAGAAATATCTTCAGACTAGTTCATCAATGTGAGCTGGCCAAGGATGTTTGGGATACTCTTAAAACAACTCATGAGGGGACATCCAAGGTGAAGATGTCAAGACTTCAGATGCTCACTACCAAATTTGAAAATTTGAAGATGAAAGAAGAAGAGACTATTCATGAGTTTCACATGAATGTTTTGGAGATTGCCAACACCTCAGGAGCACTTGGTGAAAAGATGTCAGAAGAAAAGCTGGTGAGAAATATTCTCAGATCCTTGCCTAAAGATTTGCAATGAAAGTGACTGCAATAGAGGAGGCTCAGGACATCAGCACCTTGAAGGTTGAAGAACTTATTGGATCTCTTATGACTTTTGAGATGGGAATCAGTGAAACTGTTGACAAAAAGAACAAGAGCATAGCACTTGTATCCAATACTGAAGAAGGATGCAAGGTGGAAGATGAAGAGAAGATATCTGAAGCTATAGCTATGTTTGGAAGACAGTTCAACAAGCTCATCAAGAGGATTGATCCAAAGTCAAGGTCAAATGTCAAGGACATTTCATCTGACATCAGCAGATCTTATGATTCCAACAGAAGATCCAAGTCAGAGGAAAAAGGAAGTCAAGGCAGTGGAATCCAATGTCATGGATGTGAAGGATTTGGAGCAAAAGAGAGGAATGACTGTCACTTGGTCTGATGGTGAATCAAGTAGTGACTCTGAAGAGGAATCAGTCAAACTTGTCACTGCACCTTCTGAAAGTGGCAATTTTGATAATGACTCTAGTGATGAGGAAGTGACTTTTGAAGAACTTGCTGATACTTACAAGAAGCTGTGTATCAGAAGTGGTGAAGTATGTCAGCAAAATGAAAAACAGAAAAAGCTAATTGAGAAGTTGGAGGCAGAAAATGTGAAGCTGGAAGCTAAGAAGAAGGAAAATACAATCACTATAAGTCATCTCAACAGTGAGATTATAGTGTTGAATTCCAAGCTTGATCATATGACTAAGTCTGTCAAGATGCTGACTACTGGGATTGATAAGTTGGAAGAAATCCTTCAGCTTGGACAAAATGCTGGAAATAAGCATGGTCTAGGATATGTGGCTGAAAAGGAACCTGTTAGTGACAAGAAAAAGAAGAGGCATGGGAAACCAAGGTCAAAGCAGATGTCACAACATAAAATAGGAAATGTTACTGGCTCAGGGCATGTGGCTGCAAAGAAATTTGTTGATAACAAGAAGAAGAACAAACCTAATAAGACAATGTCAAAGCAGATGTCACAACATTGGGGTCAACATCAGGATCAGAGAAACATGAATAAGAAGTTTCAAAGATGGAGATGTCACCATTGTGGAAGGTTTGGACACATAAAACCCTTCTGCTATAGGCTACATGGATACCCTAATCAGACTCCCTATGTTAAGCCTAAGAACATCAAGGTACCCTACACTCAAAAGTGGAAGAAGAGGACTGCAACATTGATAGCTCACACTTCTCTTAGAGTGTCTGCCAATGAAGATTGGTACTTTGACAGTGGGTGTTCCAAGCATATGATTGGAATAAAAAACCTACTGAATAATGTCAAACCTCATTCTACCAGCTTTGTTACTTTTGGAGATGGAGCTAAAGGAGAAATCAAAGGTGTTGGAAACTTGGACTGCTCTGGAGTTTCAAACCTAAATGGAGTGTTGCTGGTAAAAGGCTTGACTGCTTACCTCATAAGCATAAGTCAGCTATGTGATATGGGATTCAAAGTCAACTTCACTAGGTCTGAATGTCTTGTAATCAATGATAAACAAGAAGTAGTTATGAGAGGAGTCAGATCAAAGGACAACTGCTACATGTGGGAATCTGAGAACACCAACATGTCTTCGTGGTGCTCTATGCACAAAGATGAAAAGGAGGTAAAATTATGGCACCAAAAACTTGGTCATCTGCATCTCAGAGGAATGAAAAAGATTATCTCCATGGAGGTCGAGAGGATACCAAGACTTCATATTGATGAAGAGAGTCGTGGTGAGTGTCGTTGGAAAGCAAACTAGAATGTCACACCCAATGTCTAGACATCTGACCACCTCTAAAGTGCTGGAGTTGCTACACATGGATTTGGTGGGGCCTATGCAGGTTGAAAGTCTTGGTGGAAAAAGATATGCTTATGTTGTTGTGGATGATTTCTCCAGATTTACCTGGATAAACTTCATCAAAGAAAAATCGATGTGTTTGATGTGTTTAAAGAGTCTGCAAAGACTTCAAAGAGAGAAGGAAAGCTGTATTGTCAGAATAAGAAGTGATCATGGAAAGGAATTTGAGAACAGCAAGTTTGATGAATTCTGTTCCTCAGAAGGAATTAATCATGAGTTTTCTTCTCCTATAACACCTCAACAAAATGGGGTTGTGGAAAGGAAGAATAGGACTATACAGGAATCTGCCAGAGCAATGATTCATGCTAAGAAACTACCTATTCATTTTTGGGCTGAAGCTATGAATACAGCTTGCTATGTTCACAATAGGGTCACCTTAAGAAAGGGAACATCCTCCACCCTGTATGAACTATGGAAGGAAAGAAAACCAACTGTGAAATATTTCCATGTGTTTGGCAGCAAATGCTATATTCTGACAGATCGTGATCAAAGGAGAAAGATGGACTCTAAGAGTGATGAAGGCATTTTTCTGGGATACTCCACTAACAGCAGAGCATATAGGGTATTCAACTCTAGAACCCAGGTTATGATGGAGTCTATTAATGTCATTGTTGATGATCATCATCAGGAACACAATGTCCCATGTGATGTTGAGACATGGTTTGAGACATCACCACAAGTACCTGATAAGGATGATGTACCTGCTCCTACTTCACCAAAATCTGAACCAGAAGAAGCCAACAAAGATCCTTCCATCAGAATTCAGAAAGATCATCCAAAGGAACTCATCATTGGAGATCCAAACAGGGGTGTCATTACAAGGTCCAGAGAAACTGTCTCAAACTCTTGCTTTGTGTCAAAAATAGAGCCAAAAAATGTCAAAGAAGCTCTAAGTGATGAATTCTGGATTGGAGCAATGCAAGATGAATTGAACCAGTTCAAGCAACATGAAGTATGGGAGTTAGTTCCTAGACCAGAAGGAACAAACATCATTGGCACAAAGTGGATCTACAAGAACAAGTCTGATGCAGAAGGGGTTGTCACCAGAAATAAAGCAAGACTTGTTGCTCAGGGTTACATGATCGCGACTTTATCGTCTAAATTAATCGGGAGACTGCAAGTATACAGCCCTATCGCGTAGTTTTAAAAGATATCGAACCAAAGGGACTATAAATTGAACTAACGTAATCTAAACCATCGTAAAGCTATAGCTATCGAATAAATAAATTGGGAATTTTTGGGCAATAAAACTTAATTTTAATTAAAATAATAATAAGGCGAATATCGGTATGTATTTCGTTAATCCTAAAGAATCCGGTTTTCCAACGGCTTATTTTCAAAATGATAATAATTTCTTTTCAAAAAAAGTATTTATTTAAAACCTATTCTCAAACTGTCGCTCTATTGAAGTAGATTATAATTTTAAACTCTAATGTATGCGCTATCCCACGATTTTAAAATTACTTTTGAAAATAAATAAAATTTAATTGGTTTTAAATGTCATGTTTTTAAAACAATACCTAGTATCTACTATCGATTTTAAACCTCAAACTGTCGCTCGTTGGTTTCTAATCTTAGTCTTTATTAACCTCAAACTTTCGCTCTGTTGGTTTCTAAACCTTTTTAACAAAATAAATTAGATAACTAAATCGAAAAAGTGTTTATTTTATAAAATATAATCAAGCATTTATTCGGATACTTTCAAATTAACTCATTACATACCGATATTTAAATAATTTAGCCAGACATATTCATAAAAACAAACATGAATAAATTAAAGGTTTTAACATTCATTAATAAATTCATGGCAAACAAATATATCTCATGCAGCAATTAATTAAATAAATAAAGCGATGTAAATAGAAACCTGAATTAAATAAATGCCGAAAGAATTCGAAACGGAAGTAACCCGCACAACGCCGGTTCTTCAACAGGAATGTAAACAATGCGGGAAAAATAACTTCTGAATTCTGAATTACAATGGAAAATAAATTGCAGGAAAATAAACTTTGAAACTGGGAAAATAAAGCTGAGAATCGGTGTGTGGAATTATGATCTGGAGAGGTCCTTTTATAGTGGTAGGAAGTAACCACTTGTTCCTAAAATATAGTAGCATTTTCTCCTCAAATCTCTCGTCTCAACTGCCTAAGTCGTCCGAAAAAGCCTCCTCTTTTTCCTCCACGTTGAGACGTGCGTCTCAAGCAACTCCTAGGGCTACGTGGAGCTGGAGACGGACGCCTCCTTTTTAGGAGCAGGTCCGAGGCGGGCGCCTCGCTTTTAGGAAGAGGGTTGAGACGTGCGTCTCACCCTAGAACGTGGCTTTTAGGGTTTTGCTTCGTTTGGGCCTTTGGTTGCTTTGGGCTTTTGCTTGTTTTGGGCTTTTGATCCATTGTTTTGCTTTGCACACCCCTTTTCTTCATTTCTTGCATAATTAATTAAATAATCCTCTTAATTTCTTCACTTTGCTCAATTTGTTTATTTAAAATAAAATACCTGAAACAATAAAAATACCAGCGTAATATGGAAATAAAATGAAATAATTAAATAAAAATACTAACATTATTTATGAAAATTAAATCAAATATACTATATAAAATCGTGTTATCATTACACTCAAGTTGAAGTGATTGATTTTGATGAGACTTTTGCTCCAGTGGCTAGACTGGAATCAATCAGGCTATTACTAGGGGTTGCTTGCATTCTGAAATTCAATTTATTTCAGATGGATGTGAAAAGTGCCTTCCTAAATTGCTACTTGAATGAGGAATTATATGTAGAACAGCCTGGATTTGTGGATCCAAGTTTTCCTGATCGTGTCTACAAGTTAAGGAAAGCCCTATATGGACTAAAGCAAGCTCCTAGGGCCTGGTATGAAAGGCTGACCAAGTTCTTTACAGACAAAGGATACAGGAAAGGAGCCTTGGATAAAACTCTCTTTGTCAAGAATGAAGGAGGAAAGATAATGGTGGCTCAAATTTATGTTGATGACATAGTATTTGGAGGAATGTCAGACACAATAGTGAAACATTTTGCCAATCAAATGGAAGCTGAGTTTGAAATGAGCCTCATGGGAGAGTTGACTTACTTTCTTGGACTGCAAGTCACACAGATGGAAGACTCAACATTCCTTTCACAGAGCAAATATGCAAGGAATATTGTCAAGAAGTTTGGAATGGAGAATGCCAGCCATAAAAGGACTCCTGCTCCCATACACTTGAAGTTGTCCAAGGACACCAGTGGTGAAAAGGTTGATCTAAGTTTGTATAGAAGCATGATAGGAAGCTTGTTGTACCTAACAGCCAGCAGACCTGATATTGATTTTGCTGTTGGAGTATGTGCAAGATACCAAGCTGAACCTAAAGTAAGTCACATCAACCTGGTGAAAAGAATTCTGAAGTATGTAAGTGGAACTTGCAATTATGGTATCCTGTATTCTCATGGATGTGAACCAATTTTGTCTGGTTATTGTGATGTCGATCGGCCGGTAGTGTGATGATGAAAAAGCACTTCGGAGGATGTTTCTTCTTGGGAAACAATCTTGTTTCTTGGTTCACAAGAAGAAAAGCTGTGTCCTTGTCCACAAGCGAATACATAGCGGTAGCAGCTTGTTCTCAATCGGTCCGGATGAAGCAGATGTGTCGAGTACAATGTCACAGGATGTCATGACATTGTACTGTGACAATCTGAGTGCTATTAATATTTCAAAGAATCCTATACAACACAGTAGGACTAAGCACATTGACATTCGACATCACTTCATCAGAGACCTTGTGGAAGAGAAAGTGATTAAATTGGACCATGTAACCACTGAACTTCAACTGGCTGACATTTTCACTAAAGCTCTTGATGCTAGTCAGTTTGAAAATTTAAGGAGCAAACTGGGTATTTGTCAATATGAGGAATTATAGCAATTAAGATTGCTTACAAGGAATGGAAGAGACTTTTTATTAATTATAAGTGGTTCATTTAATTATTTTCCTCTTATTTTTAAAAGTTTCAAGAATATGAAGAGACTCCTCCATATAATAGGCTCTTCATTTGAAAGTATCATATCCTCTTCATTCAAAAGATACTCTCAAACTCTCTGTCATTCTTGTTCTCATTGTCTCAACATATCTCAGCGAAATATGTCTTCATCATCTGCCTCATCCCATGACTCTGACTGTTCATCTCCTACCATGGCTGAGATTAGGGCAAGCGCTGCAGCCATGAATGTTGAACCTGTGAAGGTCTCTCCCCAATGTTCAATGGCAACTGACTCCAAGAAGACCAAGAATCTGCATGCAAGAAATACACGAAGGTTATCAGCTTCGCCCTCTGGTAAGATCTCTGACTCATCTTCATCTGTTCCTCCAGAGATAACAAATAGAGAAGGTACTATGTATGTGCAAGAAGCCATTGCTAGGATAGTCACCAGGATCCTAGACGAAAATCACACTGTACCTGGAGTTTCTGTCCCCCTTAACCAAGAGTCTGCTAGCCCTAGTTTAGCAGCTGATCCAGATGTCACAGAGAATGTCAAGACATCTGAAGATCATGTCCAGAAAACTTCTATGGATTCTGATATTGCTACTCCTGCTGATTCCCCTGTCAAAGCAAAGGGTGGTATCTCTGGTTCTCAAGTTGAGAAGATGACCAAAGCTGGAACTTTTTCAAAGAAGTATAGAGTTAAATCTGTTGGTAGCTCAAGACCCAAGAGGACACCAATTGCCAAGAAGAGAAAGGCTCAAGAACCTTCAGAGTCTAATCAAGATTCTGGTTTCAAGATTCAGGCTGAAGTGGTAGCTGGTAATGTTGCTGCTGGTGTTGATCACAATGATAATGATCCCAGTGCTTCTTCAGGAAAGGAGAGCAACTGATCTGTTGCTGTGATGGTTCTTGTTTTGTTTTGGCTTGTTGTTTACATCTTGTTTCCTGTTCCTTGTTCTGCATTTCCCTGTTTTTGTATTTTGGAAAATTGTAATCTTTTGAATGAGCTATAACTGTAAACATTGTGCTGGTACTTTTCTTCATATATGATTGAATGATTGGGGCACCTGTATTGATTCCTTTGGCCCTTTGTAGCTAAAAAGGGGGAGAATCATTGTGGGAATTTTGGGAAGTTGTATGAAATTTAAATTTTTATGTGGACAATTGTGGGAATTTTGTATGGGTAGAATTTATCTTCTCTAGGTTCTGGTTTCTTTAAGCTTAGAACTAGTTTTTCTTCTGCTGCATAGGTACTCTGATGACTTAAGTAGTTTTAGCCAAAAATGTGCCAAAGGGGGAGTTTGTTAGTGTTTTAAGTTGGCATTACTTTTTGGTAAAACTAGGCTACGACAATGTCTTGATAGATGTCATGACATTCAGAGATTGAAGATAAATTCTACTTGACAAAGATGTTTAAAGTACAACTCAGAACTGGAAGATAAAAGTTGTGCTGGAATTCTGCAGAAAATAGTCTAATGTCATAACAGATGTTATGACATTCAGTGACATTCCTAGAACTGCTTTTCCGAGACTTTTCAGGAAGTTTGTTGAGTTGCTGTATTATATTTTTCTGTTATTAAATTGCATGCTCACGTGGCTGCTAGGTTAATCTTAGTTAAACCTAAATTGGTTGTTGAAAAGACCATGTTTTTAGGATTAAATTAAGTGAACCCTAGCTATCTTTATGGAAGCCCAAACCGAAGTTTCGGGATCGCTTTTATAAAAGGAATTCAACCTTACATCTCGCGCCTCGGAATGTATTGAAGATTTAGCAGGTTGTTATTTGTGTAATTCTAGTTTCTCTTGTGAGCCAAGCAATTAACAATTGATAAGTGCCTTGGACTAGGATTTATTTGTAAGGGTAGTTTATCACTCAAAGCTTTGAAGCACGAGTGTTTGTCTCTTGATTAAAGTTGTGAAGCAAAATCAAGATAGTTTATTGAAGTGTGTCTTCACAATTCAATTATTCAATAGGTTGATATCACTGCTGTGATTGAGGGGAGTGGAACTCGTGTCTAAGTAGGACTTAGATTGAAGTTGCATTGGGTAGGTTTTAAGTGAAGGAGATAAACTGGTTGGTTTATTCCTGAATTAATTCTACTAATAGTGAATTTCCTCCTTGGCTTGGTAGCGCCCAGATGTAGGTGTAGTTAGACACTGAACTGGGTAAACAACTTATTGTGTTCTTTACTGCTATTTAAATTTATTGTGTGAATTGTTAACAGAGTGTCAGATAGAGTGTCATAACATTCTCTGTGACATCACGTATCTGCTGCCAGGAATTTCACTATGGATACCAATTTGTTAGTGCGTGAGGCACTTTTAGTGAGGAGAGAAAGAGAGAACAATAAAGAAAAGAAGAATTTGCATTATTGAATTGTACAAATAATAATACAAACTAGGACTATTTATATACAACCCTAAATGGGCTTAGGTCTACACAAGTTGGATTATATTTAAATAATAAATCAAATCAAATCTAATATTTTTAACAAATCTAATTTAATATTTCAAGTATATATATATATATATATATATATATATATATATATATATATATATATATATATATATATATATATATATATATATATATATATATATATATATATATATATATATATATATGTATATAAATAAATAAAAGAAGTTTTTAGTTAAAATAGGTAAATATCATTTATATTTATAATTTTTAATTATTACTAAAAATTAAAGAGAACGTGAGTGTCATTATAATAAACTTTACGAATAAAATAGTACATATTTTAAAAATTAAAAGAAAATGGTATCATTTTAATAAACTTTCTAATTTGTTCAAATATATTTTATACTTTATCCTTGACATAAAGTTGTGTAATGCACCATAAAAACAAAACAAAGTACAAAAGATAGGCGTCATAATCCTTATTGATTTTTTGCTTATTAGAAGATAGACATGTTCCCCATTATTACTTTCACTAAGAAACATTTATTTTCTCAATCATCTCTCTTTGGAGAATCATGGGTATTCTCATCCACAAAATCGAATAAAGCATCAAACACATGAGTCACTTCAATTGTATTAGTCTCACCTCCATTTTGTATCACTTTGGTCCATGCTCTCATTGTCATCTCCTCAGCGAACATTTCACATATTTTGGCCATGATAATATAAGTCTCATCTGATTCCAGCATTACATCTTTGTACTTCTTCATCATTCTCTTAACCACAGAGATAGGTAACACTGGAGCTTCAAAATTAGTAGTCCCTTGTGATTTTTTTTCATGTTGGTTTGGATCCATCTTCTTCTTGTTAGCTTCAACACACCCTGTCCTTCCTTTATAAGCACAAGACAAAAACAATTAAAAGCCAAAATTATACATGTTATAATTATACATAAGGAATAGAATGAAAAAATATTAAAAATACTATTTATTTAATTTGTATAAAACACAACCATATATACAAATTTTATTACCTGAATATAATAACAGAACAAAACTCAATTTATATGTTTCTCTATTGATAGTGGTTCTTTCTTGAACTAATCTTTCAAAAAAGATTACAATGAAGATGTGTTTAAGAGTACTATGTATTTATAGTACAATATTACTTTAAAATATAATACCTTTCTATATATACCTAAATATAACTTTTGCATGAATTTTATTATGCAAGGAGGTATTTTTTAAAAACTTTAAATATAGATAAGCTTTGTAATAATTGTTTTCATAAATATAATTAATTTCTATTCTTTTAAAAAGAAAAACCTTTGACCAAAAAAGAGTGTTACTTTCATTTTTATTAAAGTTTTTATAGATTAATTTTTTAGTTGTCCACTCTAATTAATAACATATCCATGAATCTGAATTCATTATTTTTTATGGGTGAATTTAGTGTTAATATTTTAAATATAATTTTTCCTTGTATTATATTATGCGAGGAGGATTCTTTTTAAACTTTAAATTTAATGAAGCTTTGCAATAATTGTTTTCACAAATATAATTTATTTAAATTCTTTTAAAAAGAAAAAAAAATAGACCAAAAATGAGTGTCACTTAATTTTTATTAAGTTTTAATATATTAATATTTTAATAGTCTTTTATAATTAATAATATATACATTAATCTAAAATTATTATGTTTTATGTGGGACATTTATTAAAATGAAAATAATTCTAAATATGATTTTACTTATGGAAAATATTATTCTTAGGTATTTTTGTTGTAGGATATTAGTGTTTTATTTTAGTTTTAGGTGGTTTAGACATGTAGAGAGAAAATATTTAAATTTGATGGTAAAGAGAGTAGATCAGATGGAGCGAATTTGGCCTCAAATCCACTAGAAAATGGAGTGTCTCCTCCACCATCCTTTGACCTTATTTTTCTTGCCCATCCATCCATGGTTTCCCACCACCTTAATGACATTTTCCCCGAGTGAATTCTTCAACATAAAACTAAACAATTTCCTTTTGAAAATAAACAGGTCACATAAAATGAGAAAATCCACAAATCATTGGGAGAGGCGGTGCAAAATCCACAACCATATTGACAACAACGTTAACCATAAGGAAATTTTTTTGAACATTATTGTTAAGGCAGAGGATGATAATGTTAAGAACAATAATCACAATGTGGCTTTGTTAAATTAAAATGATCAGAGTGACTCTGAATATCTAGCAGACTCCTAAGTCTATGTGTCTAACAATAGATTGGATAAGACTTAACAGATTGACAAGGATTTCTTAGAGAAATATTGAGCAAACATGGGAGATACGAAGGATGATGCGCTAATTTTAGATTCTGGAGGTGATCCTAACTATGAACCACCTTACATTCAATTGGAAATTTCCAAATCTAAGAAAAAGAAGTTAAAGAAAAGGACTAAACCAAAACAAAAACAAACTACCTATAAGAAGGTTGCTTTCAAGCCTTTATCATGAAATCCATATATTGGAATTTGAGAGGTTTGGCCAATGCCCCCACTAGATTGAACCTCAATAAAAACATTATTACTCACAAATCGGATTTGTGCTTTTTTGTTGAACCTTGGATAAACTACCTTGACCTTTCTCATAATTATTTTGATTCTCTTGGTTTGAGACTGTTTTCTTGCAACCATAAGCCTAACTTATTTCATAACCTTGGTGTCTTTACAAAAATGATTGGACACCTAACGTTATTTTCTATTACTATTAAGATTAATCCCATAGAGGTTGGTTTCTCTGCAATTTATGCCGCGAATTGTTAAATCAATAATGAGGTCTTTGGTCTAGTATCTCTGTCACCCTTTCTAATAGAAACCTTCCCTGGTGTATTATTGGTGACTTTAACGCGATCATGGTTGTTCATGGGCATAATGGTAGCAATATCCTCAACATAGTGCACATGAATGATTTCAAATCTAGGGCTGATTTGAATAACCTTGTGGACCTACTGTCAAGGGTGCTTTTTTCACCTGGTGCCATGGTAGGCTTGAATATGGTTTTGTGGAAAGAAGGATGGATAGAGCTTTTGGTAACCAACATTGGATCTCTACTTTAACATCTAAGAATATTTCTACTCTAACTAAATTGTGTTCTAATCATTACCCTTTGCTGCTAGAAACCAACTTCTGCAATCAATTCCTTATTTCCCCTTTCAAATTCCTAATCATGTGAACTCTGCATGATGGTTGTTGGGAGTTAATTTCTAATTATTGGGATAACAATGCTGTAGGTTGTCCAACATATATGCTAACTAAGAAACTTCATATGTTCAAGAAGAGTTTAAAACACCGGAATAGGGATACCTTTGGCAATATCCATTGCATGGTGAAAAACTCCACTGAAAAACCTTTAAGGATTCAAAACCAAATTGCTCGGGATGTTAATATTTCTCACATTAGGGATTAAGAGCTCATTGTTCAGTAAAATCTAGTGAATATTTTGGCCAAGGAGGAAATGTTGTGGTTAGATAAATCCAAGATCAATTGGCACTTGAAGGGAGACAAAAATACCTCTTTCTCTCACAGAGTTAGCAACATCAAAAATGCCAAAAGCTCCATCACAATTATTAAAGATGAAAATGACTCTAACTTAGAGATGATGGATGAGTTGATTCCTCAATTAGTTTACTCCAATATGAACAAGACTCTAACTTGCCTTTCTACTCGAGGAAATAAAAAATTGTGTTTTCAACTTAAGCAAAACCAGTGCTCCTAGTCCTGATTGTTTTGGTGGTTACTTTTTTCACACTTATTGAAACATCCTCAAGAAAGAGGTTTGTGATGTTGTTGGATCCTTCTTAGGTATAACTCCAACCCCATTATTATACCAAAAATCAAATTATCACTAAAATTCTTGGTGACAAATTATCCATCCTCATATTTGTCTTAGTTTCCTCCAAGCAAAAAGCTTTCATTCGTGGCAGAAATATTAGAGATAATGTGTGCATGTCTTCTAAAGCTATTAACCATCTTGATAACAAGTATTTTAGGAGAAATATAACTATTAAATTTGATTGTTATATCCAAAGTTTTGCCCTTAAGATTATCTATCATCTCATACCATTTCATTACACAAAGATCACAAACTAGGGCTCTCTCTCTCTCTCTCTCTCTCTCTCTCTCTCTCTCTCTCTTCTCTGAGTTTTCTCTTGAGGGGATCACCAAGCATCTTGTCTGTATATATTTTGCATATGATGATTGATATTTGGATAACCATAAGATATGTATGTCTTTTTCTCTTTAGATATTGTGTGGTAGGTAGATGATGCAAAATTTCTTCTTCAAGAAGCCTATAGGTTCATGTGGTTATTTACATGCATTCTCTCCCAACTCTCAAGGAGTGATCAAGCTCCATCATGTGGTGTATCTTAAGTTATAATCATTGACAAGATCTAATGGATCTCATCATGTTCCATTTTGCAAAAGGAATCCCAAGGATGCCAAGTTGATTCAAGAGGTTGACCGAATTTGAAGCTTTGAATCACAAGAACTTGTCTCATCAATTCTCAATGTGTTAAAGTGATTTTCCTCACTATGGTTTCTTCTTAGAATATAAAACAATCTCTCCTCATGAGAATATATTCCATGTGTAAGAAAGGTCATCAAAGTTGAAGAATCCTCCATGCCATGGCCAATGCTCTTGGAGTTAGGGTTTTGGACTTCTGAGGACCATATCTTGATGGTTGTGTGAGATTTTTGAATGATTCCAAAGTCATTGGCTCTTAAAAGGAACTCTAGCATGTATCTCCTTGAGATGATTATTTCTTCACAATGAACCTAAGGATGTATACTACAACTTATTTTAATTGTAAATAATAGTAAATGCTTGGAAAATTTCTTGGGAAGTCAAAAGATTACAAGTCCTTGATGAATTTCTCAATTGGTGATCATCGACTTCAAGAGATCATAAATTGATCATCATTTATCACCTTGAGGTGATATTTTTACACAACAATATTGAAGATGTAAACTTTATCTCCATTTATTTTTCAAGGCTTGAAAAAGTTTGGAGATTGCTTGAAGAGATCAAAAGATTATAGGTCATTTGATATTTGTTGATCAACTTCACAAGGACATAACTTTCTCAATTTTTGGAGTTTTTGGGTGGTTCTTTTTTCAAAATGCCAGTTAAGAGGTCTACTTCATGCCATATTTTTTGACAAAGAGAAAATTTTGAGTGGAAGGCCGTGTTTGATTTGAAAAGATTATAAGTCATTTTTTGTGCAAAAAGTTAGAAATTTTTCCACGTTTTCAAAGAGAAAAAACTTCTAGCTCAAACATCCAAATTCCATATATCTTTTAAAATTGTAAAGTTGTCCATGAGATCTTTCAAATGCATCAAGAATCATGCCATAAATGTCCCTGAGTTAAGAGCACCATTGTTGTAAAGTGTGTGCCTTGAAACTGAAGTTTTCCTCAAAGTCAGATTTAGAATGGATTGGTTTGGCCTCTAAACACATAATTCTTGCGTGTTTTTGCTTCTAATCATGTTTAGCAACCGTCCAAAGGGGATTAACACCTTGAAACACAAGTTTTGGCCATGTTTTGACACAAAACGAGTCACACTTCATTCGTGCACACTCCTTGCACGAATTCACCCAAAACCTCACTAATCCTCTTAACTCTCATCACCATTCGCTTCCCTATAAAAAGAGGGACTTATTCCACTCGTTCACTCAAGCTTTGATAGCCAAAAAACCCTGCCAAACTTCTTCCACAATCCACATTTATGAGTTTTCAAATCCATAGTTAGAGTACTCCCAGTTTCAAATTGATAATTCCTTAAGCTTCCTTGGACTTCACTGAACATAACCACACCATTAGAAAGAAGAATCGAGCCTTGAATCATGCCATCCAAGTAAAGTTTCAGAGCTTTGAAAGTGAACTTCGTTCAGGTAGAATTCTTAACCAAATCGATCCAAAAGAATGCCTAACTTGTTCTCCTCATATCCCTGATCCCCGTGGTCTTTACCATTTGCATTTTTGTTTAGAACTGAACTTGAATTTTAAGAAATAAGTGCTCGCTATTATTATGGTTTTTTTTCCATATTTATCCTTGCACAGTTTAAATAAATTTTGTGCGAGCAGGTGGTTGAGATCGTCTTGAAGAAACGAATCCAAGGATACCACTCATGAGTGCTAATTTTTCCATTTGAGAAGCTTGATTTTCGAGGGGCTGGAGGTTGAAGACGACCTACGTGTCTGTCTTCGACCAATGATGAATTGCCACGCATGTTTTTTGAATTTATGAAATAAATGATCGCATGTGATATTTCCAAGAGTCCATGATATGCACGACGCTTCTGATCCAATGGATTGGCTTACTAACGCAATTTGACATTATCTGATGGTCCACATTATGTCATTTTATTTTAATTTTAAATTTTGATCTGGTGTGAAATCCAAGGAGGTCCATATCAAGCACAACGCTCCATGTCCGTTGGATGTGATTACTAACGCATTTGGACTATGGTCTGCAGGTCCATATTTTTTTGGATTTTATTTTTGTTCTTCTAATTTTTTTATTTAATTCTTTTAAACTTCAAAAAATCATAGAAAATTCATTTCTGGGTCAAAAAGTATGAAAAATTTCACAAAAATATTATTTTCAGATTTGATATTTTTATTGAATTTTCTCTTTTATTCAAGTTATTTAAATGTTTAAAAATACTTCTTGACATTTTTAAATTCTAAAAAAATCATGGAAGGATCCAATGGTCATTTGAAAAATATTGGTGACCTCATTTTATTTTTATTTCTGATTTTACAATTTTTGCCAATTTTTCGTTTACTTTTTCCTTTTTCTTTTAATTTTAAAATAGATTTTGACTTTTAAAAATTCTGAAAATTTTTGTCAACACTTGTTGATCTTTGTTTGACCTTGGACCATTTTCTTGGAATTTTATTTTGATGCATGGTTACTATTATGTATTTCATCAATAAAATCCTATTAAATAATTCATTTTTCAAACCATTTTAATTATTATTTTATTATTAAATATTTATTTTTGATTTTGTTTTTCTTTGAAGTCATAAATTTCTTCAACATCAATGGAACTTGGGTGTTGATAGGTCTCATGATCAAATCCACCAAGATAGTTGATTGATTTTGACGAAGTTAGACCGGATGAATTCATCTGACGCATTGATGATTTTGTGACATATCCCCTCCCTCTTCAAGTTATCACATTCTCTTTCTTTTTGTCCTGAATTGGAAAATAATCAATTGGAGGCATAAACTTCATGTTTTACAAAAGCCCCAAAAGATTGTTAAAGTCTTGATTTTGGTTCAACAATTATGAAACTTATTGTGTAGTCGCTATGATTTTAATCAAGCTTCTTATGAGTCTTCACTAACTTTGTCTAATTGAAATTCTCAATCATCTTTATCGAATGTTGTAATCTTAAAGTATTCCAAAATGGATGATATACTTGACAAAAAGCAATTGAAATTTGTCATGTGGTTGCTATGATTTAATCAAGCTTATGGCAAGTCTTCATGCGCAAGCTTCAAGATGATCATTCAGCTAACCTTACTAATTACTAACAATTGACTTTATTTTTATACTTTTACTTCCCGCCTTTATTTTTATGCTCTTTACTTTATGCATTTCATTTTAGAATTTTCATGTCATTTTTCTTTGTTCATTTGAGCATTTTACTTTCTTGTTATTTTGAATTCGCTCACTTGAGATTTATTTTTTCCTTTTGAAAACACTTAATAATCCAACTTAAACACCAAATAATTCTTAATTGTTTGTTCTTTGGACTTAGGATTAGGATCCCAACCTTAGCTCGAAGACTCTGTGATCTTGTTGTACTTCTGTCTGTGCCTGAGTTATTTCTTATGTATGTAGGTTATTCCATTTGTACTCGTATACGAGTGGATTTCTCCTAAATACAATTGTTATACTTACCATTTTTGTTGAAGACATGAATTTCATCTGAGGCATTGGTTCATCTAAGAGTTGGTATTTTTGTCCGATTAATTGCTTGTGTGGTAATCCAAAGGAAGGAATATTGTATTGGCTTTTGATGTCAAGTGCTAAGTTTCCTACCCGGTTAGATCTTTCTTTTACCCTCATCTTTTACTTTCTTGCACATAGGTTAGCCTCTTCATCTCCTACCATATTCTTTAATTTTCAAAACCTTCCCCCTTTTTCAAAGGATTCTTGTTTTTCTAAACTTGAATCGTTTTCATAAAAAACTCGAACTTAGGTCCCTGCTTTTTTCAAACTTATTTTACTTAAATAAACTCTTAATCCATTTAATAATAGTTTGACCATTTTTCATAACACTAAAAAACAAATAACCTCACTTGAACTTTTTGAGCCCTTTGTGGATTTCCTCTCCAAAACCATTTTCTCAAAAGATTAGACTTTTGTCATTTTTTTGAAGTGATGTGAGCTACTATACTTCTACAATATGAAGTAAAGAGAGACATTTTCCACTTGGTGTCGAGGATCCTTGTTGATGAAAATTCGAGCTTATATTCTCCACATTGAGTTGATGAAATGCTCCTTTCTCATAATTATTGGTAGTAAGTATGTTCACTACTCGTATATGACAATGATGTCTATTCTTCTTAAAATTAACCGACACACCAATTTTAGACTTTTTTATCCGAATTACATGGGGTTTGATTTCAACATTGCACATTGTTAGTATGTAGACCCGGAACTCATTGGAAGTTCTATCAAATCAAAAATTATAAAAAATACTTCTTTTCTCACCTCCACCATCTATTTATGTTTATACATCTTTTATAGCACGTAAACAAATTTTCAAAGAGGTTCCTGCGGAGTGTAACATCCCAAATTTTAATAGTTATTTAATTATTATTAATTATTTATTTTATTATCTGATAATTAATTAAATTGGGTGATTTGAATGAATATTTAAATTATTTGCATGTGTTATTTGAGTAATTGAGTTTTATGAGTATAAATAGAATTATTTAGTGTTGGGGCTAATTATATGACTAGAAGTAATAAGGAGGTGTTAATTGTTAAGCCCAAAATATAGCTTACTAGTTAGTAAAGGATTAATAGAAAACATAGTTAGTTTTGTCATTTGTTGAAAAGAATAGAAGAGGAGAAGAGGAAAGGAGAAAAGAAACTCAAAGAAGAAAATCTACAAGAGGTAAGAGGTAGAATCCATGTTACTATTATCTTGTATGTGATTGGGGTGATTAGTAACATGATAGGATTTGGGTTATTTCAATTCTAGGTCTTTGTTATTCAAATTGATTTGGAAAATTGGGATTTTGTAATGAAAAAACTACATTTGAATGATATGATTAGGTTACCCATGATGCATATATGTTAGATGATGTTTAATTAGTGATTAATAAGCATTAAAAAAATTTCGAGGAAAGAAATTTGTGTTGGTGCAGAATTGTTCACGCTGCAGTTTATCTGTAGAAAAATGAGGCCGCTCAGCAGTCGGGGATCCGCTTAGCGCGAGTGCCTATGTGCAGAAAAATAATTATTTTAATTTATGCATGAATGGTTTATGGGATTGCTTGATTATGATTTATCATTAGTTTAGGTGAATTTTAATAATTGTTTTGATGAGTTTTGGATGGCTTTTGGGATGCATTTTGATGAGAAACTCAATACTTGAAATGTGTAAGTAAGTGTTGTAAATTAGTGAACTTTGAGTATAACATGAATTGTGTATAGTTTCTACATGTTAAAAATGTGTGTTTAGATGGAATGTATTCATTAAAATATATATGAACATAATACCTGACATTGTATATGCATGTTATGTTTTTGGTGAATCTTTGAGATTGTTATGAATTGAATTGATTTTAGGCGTTGATTATTGTAATACGGTGAACTGACTTTGAGAATTTATTTTGCTTTTTATCGCAAATGTGCGGATAGCAAGAGTCGCCACCGAATTTTCTTTTATCCAATTAAGGGAAGGTGAAAAGAACAGGAAAAGACCTTCGTTAGATTCTGAGTAAGGGAGAAGGTCATGAAAAGGGAAGGTATTAGCACCCCTTTCCATCCATAGTTATCTACGGGCTCTTAGTTGCTTCTAGCTCATTTTTAAAACTGCTTTCTGTGTGTTTGACAAAAATGTTTTGAAAAGGCATTTCGCTTTGACTTTGTAATGATTCATGTAGGAATGTATACAAAGTGTTCGGAAATGTTTCGTTTTGAAAAGAGTTTGAACGTTGACAAAAGTGTGTGGTGTGAAAAGTATTTTGTTTTGAGCAAGCAACTAAAAGTCTTATTACCTACTCAGAATGGTCATTTTCGTGTTATTTTACGTTCCTTTAGAATAGTGCTAGCCATACCATTAGTTGGTAGGTAACCCTATTCGTTGGATGTAAGAAGGGACATTCGAAGGGACATCGAATGGTCATAGAAGGCAACTTGTAGGAAGTATCCTAGCACATTCGAAGGGGCGATCATCACTTTTCGTAGGCAACAATCGAGGGACGAGATCATGTATTCTTAGGCGACATCGTGGGTCTATGATCTTTGTATCGAAGGGACTATGATGATATATTTGTAGGCAACAGTGCTATGATACCTCTACGTTCGAGGGACTTGACCATTTAATCGAAAGGCAACGAGAGAGAATATTCTAGGGGGTGCATGTGTGAAAAGAGTGTGTTAAATTCAGATATGTTATCTTGCAATTAGAAGTGATCTATGTCCGTTTTTTATCTTACCATACACGCCTAATTACTAGCAGTTTATAGGGTGCGAAAAATAAATTGCGGAAAGTAAAGTGCGGAAAAATAAAGTCCTACGCTATTACATGGCTTCGGGGCAGTTACATAATAAGAGTGCGGAAAATAAATTTCCTAATTAAACTATTACATCCCATAGGCAGTTACATAATATTGAAAAGAAAAGCGAAAAAATATTCCGAAACGTTACAACCTGTAAGCAGATACATAATCGAAAAATATAAGAAAACTCGCATAAGAGAAAAATGTTAGTAAAAATAGGATTTTTGAATGAGGAAAAAGATTTCAAGTTTGTCATGATGATTAGATGATAGAATAATTTTTTGGTAATTTTCTGGATCAATTTTGATAATTAAAAGTCAATTTAATAGTTAATTAATAATTAATTAAAATATGCATGCAAAAATATTAATTTTAATGTCAAAAATTATATAAACATTTTTCTGATTAAAATGCAAAAGGAAAATATTTTTGGTGATTTTTTAAATGCATGAAAAAAATGTTTAAAGATTAATTAAATTGAATAGAAAAATATTAAGAAAAAAAAAAAGAAAATAGAAAGTTAGTTTGCAAAGTTGTAAAAAAGAAATTGCCATGCCAGGGATCGAACTCACGCCCTCTGCAGAAATCAACCAACCGTTGCCAACTGAGCCAAGGCGCCTTGGTGTTTGTAACCTGCAATCAGTGGTTTATAAGTGTAAACGTGTCATAGTTTTGTAATTCAAACACAGTTAACACGCGTGGGACCCAGATGTTATGAATGAGCAAATCAGAACAAGCCATGATGACACGCCAGCCACGCCGGAGTCAGCTCAGGTCAACGACGCCGGAGCCCTAGCTCCGGTTGTCTTCTCCGATCAACCAAAATCCCAACCTGCAAAAATACGCGAAATAAAAAGCAAAGAGGGACCCTACCCCCCTAAATCGGCCATGGCGAACACGATGGTGGTGTTCGTTTGGCCTGAAAGTCCCTGTATCAGCCGATTCGAAGAAAACAGTTCAAAAAACCCTAACAATGGCAAGACACGATTTGGACGTTCAAGCTTATGAACGATGGCCCAAATCCTGTCTATGATGCCTCATGATCATGTTAGAATGGCTAGTTTCGATTAAAACACACAGATATTAAAAATTCGAAATCAAGAAAAATATGAATATGTATGTTCATGTATGGCTCGATTCAGGCAGATTTAACCATGGTTTGTGATGTGTACTTACTCAATCTTACCTCAGGAACACAATGGAATGATCAAGAGTGGCTGGAAAGACAAATTCGATTTTTGCCAACTTTGAAAATTTTTTGAGAAAATAGGGTTGCTTCAAGAGGCTAGGGTTTCGTCCCTTGGTCTTGTGAATGTCTTGGGTATTTATAATGCAAGAGATTTGATCAAAAAGAAAGAAAAAAGATATGCTCTTGAATGCAAAATATTTTCTCTTTCAAATTTTATCAAATCTTTCCAAAATTTGATTTTTTTTCCTCCTTGCATGAGCTAGCACGAATTTGGCATGTTTTGTGGGCTTCCTTGGTCCTCAAGCTTGATAAAAATCCAACCCACCTTAAATTATACCTTGTTTTCATATTTTATTTAATTTAAATTTGAATTAAATGCTTTTAAATTCAAAAATAAATTAAAAAAATAGAAAGAGGTCGTGGCAAGGCATCAAGAGATCACAAATAATATTATGAACAAGTTTGGATCATAAAATTATAGGCCCATTTGGAAAAAATTGGATTTTGTCTGATATTTTTCTTTGTGCAATTCTTCAAAAATGCCCAACTTGTACAAGGTGTATTTTGCTCAATATTCAACATTTTTGGGTGTTCTTGGACTTTTTAGAAAGCTCTAGATGTCCTATAAACAACCTCTTTGGTCTTATCTCAATTGTAGTTTCCACGTTCAATAACACTTCTTTACAAAAAGTTGACTTTTTGTTGACTTTGAAAAGGACCTGTAATGTTTTGATCCATATCTTCAAAATGAAGCATTTTCTGACCATGCTTGTGAGACATGAAGTTGTAGATAATTGAATTCTCTTCAAAATGAGAGGTGGTGGAAATTTTTTTGATAAAGTATGAGAAAGTTATGCTCAGTCAAACTTCAGTTGACTTTCCTTAGAAAATCCTAATTTGGAAAGTTTGACTTTTGATCAAATCTTGAGTTTTCTTGATGAATCATGATCAACCCTTGATCAAATGATGAACGTTACTTCAAAATATGGATGTTGACCAAAAATCATGAAGTTTGACTGTATGTTGACCACAGTTGACTTTTTGTCCAATACAACTGATTTTCAACCATCTAAGCAATTGTCTGAGGAAACTTGACTTGTAAGGCTTGAAACTTGACATGGAAATTCTTTGAAGCATATGCGGAGGCATGGGGACCATTGGAGATGTTGGAAGTCCATCTTGATCTGAGAATTGCCAAACCCTGGTTAGGGTTGATTGCCTAGGGGAGAGTTTATCTGATCACCCTTGAGGAATCCTTGAGTATGGATGTATGGAATGTATTGAGAAGTAAGAGGGCAAATTTTGGGGTATGACAATTATGTTGCATAATAACGATGAATGCTATATATATATATATATGGTGCATTGATGGTGATGATACCATGATTATATGTATGTTGTGCAATAGGTGAATATAATTCAAATGTGTTGGATTATGTGGAATATGCTTGTATGATTAAGATATGGAGATGAATCTTAATTTGCATATTGTTGAGATTGCACATGTACATGCATTCATTATGTCAAGAGGCAATGTTAGTAATTTCGTGGGAATTATTGAATTGTCCCAAAGCTAACGCCGATATGGGGATTGAAAGCTTAACGTCGAATGAAGCTTTTGATGGCTTTGATCCTTGAACGGAAATAAAAGCGATGAAACTGTGGGTTCACAAATATGGTAGCTTTGGTCTCGTCGGGATTTGAAGCATTGCTCTAATTCTAAGACGAAAGAATTGGGAGTCTGATTGAACTTGATGTTCATGGAATTGTACCACATGCATTTGAGTCACATTTCATTTCGCATTGGAGTCTTATGCATTATTGATGAACGTATATGTGACTAGAATATATGATAATTGGTTAGTGATTCTTGAATTATTAAATCGATGAAATTCATGTTAAATGAGATATTTGAGAATGTGTTATAATTGGAATATGATGTATAATGATACTTGGATTACTACCTTGATGATTATTATTATGTTATATGGAATATCGTATGAAGTGTGGAGAATTGTTAACTAGATGATTGTTTCTATATTGCATCTAATTATATATATTTTAGTAATGATCAACCTTCTGTTGTGTGTGATGTTTTATGCGACATCGTGCAGGTTCTGAGGATAGTGGTGCTTCGCATAAGACTAGTTGAAGTGATTAATTAGCTTAACCTCATACTAGGTAGTGAGTCATTTCTCTGGTCATGTAACACAAAGGTTATTTGAACTTATGTTTTCTATGAGATATTTGTTATGTATTCTCATTTGTTTTGGATTTGTATGTTGAGATAATATGTGATAAGGCCTTGGTGCTGATGTTTTGGATTCATATGACTTGATGATGTATGGATTCATTCTTATGTTGTTGAATGATTATACTATGGGATTTAATCATTGATATTATCTCAGAAATAAAATATTCTGCTGTGATATGCATATTTTAATGAAGCATGAGATTTAAATATGTGTTATGATTATGACCATGTGCATGATATGTTTTTATTGTTGGTTTTCCATTGTGTGGAAAATAACATGTGACGCCCTTTTTATGTATGTATTCTATTTTACTCTGATTTATGCCATGTTTATTTGGGGTTAGAAAAGAGGTGTTACATTAGTGGTATCAGAGCAATGGTCAGTCATGCGGCTAAGATTATTAATGTGTTTATTCCATACTGTATTTGATATGTGTGTGAAACACTATCGGTACTTGCGTGTGTTTTTCTAACCGCTTGTTTGCAGGAGTGAGTTTGAAACAAGTGGAGGAGAAGCTTTCTTTTCTCTGAGTTGTTCAATGGTGAAGCGTTTGTTCAGTGTTCTATTGATTGCAAGAGTATAGATTTGGGTACAGATAAAGGACATTAAGGAAGTTGGGTAACAATATTTTATGCCACCATCATGGTTGTCGTCTACCTATTGAAAAATTAAGGAACTGATCACCCTTAATCTCTTGTTGATAGTAGACGAGATTGTATTGGTTGGAATAAAATAATGTTTTTATCAACTATTTTGAAAAGTCGGTTATTTTTCTTGATTCTGTTGTCAAGAAGGATTTGTTTTTGTCTACTAAGCAAGTGGATGATCCTTTGAAAGATGGTGCTTTGTTGTTTGCTCTGTTGGCATCATTTTATCTCAGTGAGAAACGAACTATGGGTGAATTGCCTATTGTCCATGATTTTCCTGAGGTATTTCCTGAAGATGTAAGTGATTTGCCGCCAGAGCGTGAAGTTGAGTTTTCAATTGATTTAGTTCCTGGAACTAGTCCTGTTTCGATGGCTCCGTATCAGATGCCTGCTTCTAAGTTGAAAGAGTTAAAGAGTCAACTTGAAGATTTGCTTGAGAAGAGGTTTATTCCTCCGAGTGTATCTCCGTGGGGTGCACATATTTTTTTGGTTAAGAAGAAGGAAGGTTCTATGAGGTTGTGTGCTGATTATAGGAAACTGAACAAGGTGACTATTAAGAACAAGTATCCGCTTCTGAGGATTGATAATTTGATGGATCAATAGGTTGGTGCTTGTGTTTTCAGTAAGATTGATTTGAGGTATGGTTATCATCATATTCGTGTGAAATCTGAGGATATTTAGAAAACTACTTTTAGGACAAGGTATGGTCACTATGAGTATTCGGTAATGTCGTCTGGTGTGACTAATGCTCCTGGTGTGTTTATGGAAAATATGAATAGGATTTTTCATGAACATCTGGATAAGTTTGTTGTTGTGTTCATTTATGTTATTTTGATTTATTCTAAGAGAATAAGTTGTATGATAAGCTTTCTAAGTGTGAGTTTTGGTTGAAGAAAGTGAGTTTCCTTGGGCATGTGATTTCGAGTGGCAGTATTTATGTGGATACTTTGAAGGTTGAGGTTGTATCTCAAAGGGAAGCTCCAAAATCTGTTTCTGAGATTAGAAGTTTTCTTGGTTTTGCTGGTTATTATCGTAAGTTCATTAAAGGATTTTCTAAGTTGGCGTTACCTATGATGCAATTGTCAAGGAAATGTCAAGGTTTTGTTTGGACTTTGCAGCGTGAAGCTAATTTTCAAGAGCTTAAGAGAAGGTTGACAACCGCTCCTATTTTGATTTTGCCTAATCTGGTAGAACCATTTGTGGTGTATTGTGATGCTTCTTTGATGGGTTTTGGAGGTGTGTTGATGCAAAATAGGCAAGTGGTAGCTTATGCTTCGAGGTAACTTAAAGTTCATGAGAGGAATTATCCGACACATGATTTAGAGTTGGCCGCAGTTGTGTTTGTTTTGAATATTTGGAGGCATTATTTTTTTGATTCGAGATTTAAGGTGTTTAGCGATCATAAGAGTTTGAAGCACCTATTTGATCAGAAGGAGTTGAATATGAGGCAAAGAATATGGTTAGAATTCTTGAAGGATTATGATTTTGGATTGAATTATCATCCGGGTAAAGTGAATGTTGTAGCCGATGCTTTGAGTTGGAAGTCTTTCAATATGTCGATGTTGATGGTGCGAGAATTGGATTTGCTTGAGAAATTTTGAGATTTTATTTTGGTTTGTGAAGCGACTTCTTCATGTGTTAATCTTGGTACGTTGAAGCTTACTAGTGGTATTTTGGATGAGATTCGAGAAAGTCAGAAATTTGATTTGGTTTTGGTGGATAAGTTGGTGTTAATTAATCAAGGTCGAGGTGGTGATGTTTGAATTTATGAGAAAGTTATCATGAAGTGTCTTGATAAAGTTTGCATTCCTGATGTTGGAGATTTAGGAATAGGATTCTTTATGAAGGACATCGTAGTGGTTTGAGTATTCATCCTGGTGCTACTAAGATGTATTAAGATTTGAGGAATTTATTTTGGTGGTCTGGTATTGTTGGTTGGTGATTTCGATAAGCAAACTGGTTTGAGTTAATTGGTCTTTATTTCTAGGCTTTTATTCGAATGAAGAGAAACAAGGCCCAAATGTTATATTTTCTTTTGAGAAGAAAGAATATTTGAATTGGCTATTTCCGTTAAAGATTCGAATTTGAAATGAAAGTTTAAACGTCTACAGAAAGTGAGGATTCGAATTCAAATTAAGGCGTTATTCGTGGAGGACGCGTGGAAGCCATAGAATTCATAAGGCATGCATTCTTCGAACGTGGCATCATTTTATGATAAGACCGTTAAGTTCGAATTAGTATAAATAGAAGTCTTAGTGTTAAGATTTCGGGTGTTCATTTTGTACAGAAACTCACATATCCTAAAAATAACAAGTGTTAGGGAAACGAGTTTGCAGAGAAATGTACGTACAGAAACATCATTATTACTTTCGAATTAATCAAAGTTCTTTACCTTTAAAATCATTTAAATTCCAGTTATTCCTTTATCTTTCTAGTTAAAGTTTATACCTTTCGAAGTCATTTACATTTCTTTATCAAGTCTTTTATATTTTGTTTACAAACCATTTTACATTTCTTTACAAGTTCTTTACGTTTCGATCAAGTTTCTTTATCACCTTTTAATTGGAGTCTTTATTTCTATAATCTAATTTACTCCTATTTATATTCTTAAAGATTCTTAGTATTCTAGGCAAAAGATGTTAAACATAAGTTTCGATACAAGTTCAGACACCAAAACGTAGACACAAGTCTTAGGATCAATCTAGTCGATCGTGTAAGTTACCAAAGTTATTTCAATTTGGAAGACTAGCGATTGTTTACTAGAAAACGTTGCAAATAAATTGGCACGCACAGTGGGATAGTGACAACATACTGTGTTTGTTTAGGAGCAAATTTTTTTTTTTGTATAACCTTCTGAGTCTAGATTTGGTGATGTTATATGAACCTTCGAAGTGGTAAGAAAACTAACAGTAATCAAACGTTACCCAAAAGAAACTATACCAAAAGATTGGCTAATGTAAATAGCCAAGAAGGACAACAAAATCCCCCACAAGGAACAGGCACGGTCGTTTCTATTTCAACTGAGGCATCTATTGCAATCCCAAATTCACAAGCCATACTTGTGTTCACAAACACTACAGCCACAAGAAGTTCGAAAATGGTGCCTTCAGCCATGACGGGGATAGCAACAAATGTGAAAACAAGTTGTATCATGTCATATGTAGGGAGCCAAGCCAAATTCTCAACCCCCAGGCCTTCAGGTTTCGAAACGTTTAGGCCTTAAAGGGAAAATCCACCATATGGAATGCCAACTTCGTTTATGGCAGGGTTGCAACTACAACAACAACCTCTTCCCTAATCCAAGGATCTGGGTTTGGGATGAATCATGTTGACCCAAATACCCAAAATCTAGGATCCTTCACCCAAATGCCTAAGCTTACAACAAATAATCAAGCGGCATTTAGGCAAAAAATGGATGATAGTAACCATGATATGATAGGGGTCCTAGCCCGCGAAATGAGTACAATTTTCAACCCTTTAATCTAGAATATTAATAGAACCAATCAAGAGAATACCCAATCTAACCAACGAATGTCATCCCAAATGGCACGGATAGTAGACTTCTTTGGCGCCCCTGATGTGCCTGCAAGATGTAGACAAAACCAAGTAGTGATTTAAGATTAAGCACCCACTATTGACCAAATTCAATCCCCTAGGCAAAATGTTGAAGGGAGAAATATAGGGGCAAGGGTAGAGCAACAGGGAGTCCAAGAGGTTAATGAAGAACAACCCAGGAGAGTGATGATGGTAAATAGGGACCAAAACACTGACGAAGTAATCCATAGGGTCAGAATGATAACATTATAGAAGAAAAAAACTTAACCTCCATGATCAAAAGGATTATGACCTAAAATGGTTTGAATTCAAGGTGTGTTGCGGTTTACGATCGAAGGATGTCTGAAGCGTTTGAAAGAATTCCTTTCGTGTCTTGCTGGAACCACCAGACTGGAAACCTTGTGGCTCACAATTTCAATGCATGGAGGGCACCATGAAGGCCTGATAGTCCCTACCCTAGGGCAGAGCGAAGAGTCACATTCAAGTTACGTGCTGAATTCCTATAGATAAATGGCTCCAGGAAAAAGCTGACAAAGGAAAAGGAAAATGGAAAAGTTACGAACAAGGAGGCAGAATGGCTATGGCATACAGGAAGTCGTTCCAAACTTCAAAAAGAGAAGACATTAGGTTGGAAAACTACAAGGGCAAGAATCCAATGTCTAGATCTCAATGGAGAAGGCACCAGTGAATGAAGAAGGAAGAAAGGGAATCAACCTCAAAAGAAATAGGTGAAACCAGTAGCAACCGGAAAACATCGACTATGCAAACTGGGGGAAAACCACCAGTAGCAAGAATATTGTTTTCTCCAAAAAAGTAAGTGATTGTAGAGTAGTTTTAGCCAAACACGGAAAATGATGAGGAGATTCTGACTGATGACTTCAAGTCAGACAGAGAATCATCTTTCAATGTGAATTGTAACATAGTATCTATTCTCTCTTATGAGTACGTACAATCAGGAAACTGAAATAGAAGAATCTGAAGAAACTGAAGAAGTGGAAATGGCGGAGCACAAACTTGTGTGCTACTATGTAAAGAACAACGGTGCGATCGAAGAGCAAAATGCATTCTTCGAGAGGCCTGATCAGGGGATGAAGGGCCATCTCAAACCCTTATTCATAAGGGCCAGAGTTGAGCAAGTAGGAATCAACAACGTGCTGGTGGACGGAGGCACAAAAGTGAATCTCATGCCCCAGTTCATGCTCAGAAGAATTGGGATGTTCGATACAGACATCAAGCCACATAACATGGTTTTATCATACTATAAAGGAAAAGTTGAACACACATTGGGGGTGGTACAAGTAGGCTTAATAGTTGGTTCAATAACAAGACCAACTATGTTCATGGTTATTGCATCCAAAGTTAATTACAGCTTGCTGCTAGGACGCAAATGGATACATGATATTGAAGCAGTCCCCTCATCTATGCACCAACGATTTGATATCTGGAGGGAGGATGGCATTGTAGAAAACATTGAAGCAGACTAAAGCTACTATATGGATGAGGTTAATTATGTGGATTAGAGAAATTTTGACAGAAACTTGGCCAATATTGGGCCATGTAAACCAGCAGAAGAGGCATTCGAACCAAACAAAAATCCCTTATACTTCCTCACTCTGCACCCAAACGAATTTCAATAGAATATAGAAATAATGGGAGATGAAGAGGATGTCGAAGGAGTTCCTAGGGTACGACCAACAGGCTAGTCTGATGAACACCCCAATTATGTCTGAGTGCAGCTATCAGCAAATGGCGACGCGAACCCCATGACAAAGCTTGGAGGGTCAGAATAGGGAACCCTTGCCAATGTATGATATGACTCAATAAGGAAGCATCACGATTCATGTGAGCTGAGTTGACACGGACTGAACTGTGCGGGGGTTGATTGCGAATCCTTTTCTATGTGCCTTTCATTATCATCATCATTATCAGGACTTTGCTGGTGGTGCCATATCATGTTTCCTTACCACTCATGATCTATGCAAGCACAAAAGTAAACACTTACTGAAAAGCACCAACTTGCACGACAAGATTATAAACAAACCAAACACAATTAGCACACAATTTACAGAATTCCTGCTGCCAGTCTTTAAACATCGACTTTTGAGCCCACACTCCTATCCTAATCATGGCAAAAGAAAGCGGTAAACCCCTACTTCTCATGCTCTCTAGGAAAGTGATAAAGGAATGTTGTAAAAGGGTAAGAAAGTACCAAATGAATAACAATTTGTATAAGCAAAAGCAAGCTAAAATACTCCAGAAAACTTCTTGTAATGCTGATAAACAAGAAAGAAATTCGTTGAGCAATGCGTAGAAGCATCAATAAGCATGATCGGAATATGTGTCGTACACATCGGAATAACAATAGAAAACCTGCAATGAATAACAATCCAAACATTACAGAAAAGGATGTGCATATTGTCATACCCCAATTTTTGACCTAATATACCACCTTACATTTGCATCATTGCATCACTAACAGTTCAGAACAGAATTAATCGGGTGTGGCTTCTACAGGTCAAAATTAGGGTTTCACAAATTTTTCATCTGTTCAAGAGGTAATCAATTAGGGTTTGAGTTCTCACTCACCTAAATTGATATATCTTAATCAATCATCAACCTCTGATCTTCAGATATCCAACTTTTCCTCATGATCTATCAAGGATCGACCAATTAGGGTTTTCATCGAGGATAAGGAATTACTGATTTTCTGATCAATGAATGACTTTTTGCTTGGAGATTGATCTTCATATTTTCAATACAACATGTTGACCTAATATTCTTGATTCAAAACATCACAGAAGTTCACATTTTTCATCAGCCAATTTCTGGATCATCTGATGAAATTTGGAAAAGTCAACAAAAAGTCAAAATTTTCAACACTTAGAAAAATTTTCAAGTGTTAGAAATTTCATGTTTTTTCCTACTTTCATGGCAATTTTTCACATAGTTCCATTTGGAATTAGAAAAAACTCAAAACATGAAAGTTGTAGCCCTTGTTACAAGATTTCCAAAATGTCCAAGAACTTGCAAAACCATTTTGTCTAGCTATACTTTTGATTTTGAAACATAGAGCTCCAAAACCATGGAATTTCAAGTACATGCTTCAAAATTATAAGTCATTTTTTGCATTTTCTCCTTCTAGAAGCCTTGTCACCATTTAGAGGTAAGTTATAACTGATAAATATCAGTTGTGAATGATTGAGAAAGGATTGGATCAAGAAGAAATTTCTAACCATGGTAAGAAAAGTAACTTTTGCATTAAATGCAAAAGATTCCATCTTACCACTTAAGCCAAGTTGCAAGCTCTCTCAATGATAGCCATAGCTTGTCATTCAGAATTTTTGGCCTATAAATAGAGGTCATTTCCTCAAATTCAAACCACACCAAAGCTATGCAAAAACAAGCTTTCTCTCTTCTTTCTTAAAATTCAAGTTACATAGTTCAAAGTGAGAATTCTTGCATTTTTCAAAACTTGTGAAAATCTATGAGAAATTTGGTGTCTAACATGTCTTAAAATAAATATAGAACTGGTTTGAAACTTAAAATCAACTTAAAAACAACCAGAAATCATATTTTCTTTTCGAAATTCCAAAGCTTGCAAAAACATCCTTATCATTCAAAC
The DNA here is from genome assembly GCA_021764765.1 of Vicia sativa. Taxonomy (NCBI): domain Eukaryota; kingdom Viridiplantae; phylum Streptophyta; class Magnoliopsida; order Fabales; family Fabaceae; genus Vicia; species Vicia sativa. The sequence goes on from CM038792.1 coordinate 284,720,766, forward strand.
AGACCATTGGCTCGAGCTAGTCTTGATTTTTTGATTCAAACATCATCAACATACTTCATATGGATGATACAGATCATTACTCTTGACCTCTAACACCTCTAACCCCGAATTCGAGTTTCACTTTGAGCATATGCAGGTGGACTTGGTCATAATGATCCAAGCTATTTCAGAGCAAGCATAGCACTTCCACACGTTCCATGAGGTCCACTGGTGCTATAGCAATCATAAAATCAACTCTGTAACAGCTCCTTTGAAGATTTCGATCTCAGCTTCAAGAGGTAAGTCACTCAACTTCAAACTCTTTGATTCTTGATTTACAGTTCAAAAATGGCTTGGCCGTTTTGTTTCTGCACCATCACTAAAGCTTAACCCTAAATCAATTGCTTGATTCCATGATCACACACGATTTCAATTGATTTTTAGGAATTAGGGTTCTTCGCGTTTTCTGGAAATTTAATCATGTTAAACTAAAAAACATGAAATTAACCCACATCATCATGTTCCTGGTTCAATTTCGATCAAGTTTGATGTTTACATCATCCATTTTTATTGAGAAACAAAGAATCCATGGCTGAAGGAAGGATCGAGGAAGAAGAAGATGAGTTCGCGCGTGTTCTTGTTGTTTTTCCAAATTCAAATATTTCATTTATAATATAATAACATGAAGTAACATAAATGAACGGATGTATTGCCACCCCAGCGGTTGCCAGCTCACCTTTAAGTCACTTGCCATGCCTTGCCCAATGGTCCCGGGTTCGAGTAGCCTTGGGACCATTTTTGCCAAACTTTTTTGTTTTCTCTTCATATTTTTTTTCAAACTTCAACTCTTTCAAAACCCAATCAAAACTCCTCATTTTGAGATGATTTTTTTGTACACTTTAACATACCTATTTTAGGAAAATGTCAAAAAAAATTCAAAAAAAATCTCTTTTGATTATATTTTTATCGAGCTGAAAACGAGACGTTTTGAGTACTTTTCAAAGACATTCTTTCAAACTTTCGAAACTCGAAACTTTTTCAAACTTCTTGTAAGTGTATTTCACCTTACCAAAACACTTTCAAGATCTTTTCAAACTTTTCAACAAACTTACACTCTTTTTTCCATGATCGACCCGATTTGAAGATAAAACCGAACTCGTTTTTCCTCGAATTTCTTAACCGATCATGGGCCTCCCTCACGGTGTAAGTCCCAATTCTTTTTATGTACATAATTATTTCCTTGTACATATCCAATTCTTTTATGTACATATCTATTTTACTTGTACATAATACGAATATCTTTGTAAATATTCAAGTAGAGACAAACTTCGTCCGTTTGTTTTCATTTTGCTTGTATATACACTGAATACCATTGGTATTAAAAGGAGCATTATTCCCGGTGAAACTTCTTTTAAGCCAATGGGCCTCCCTTACGGTGTAAGTCCCAACCCTCCTATGTACATACACATCTCCTTGTACATAAATACTCATTCGTGTACATATTTACTTCCTTGTACATATTCAAACTTGTAAGTAATCAAGTTACGCTCATTTCAAACGTTCGTTTTACACACACTTGTTTATATTTCCTTCATAAACTCTTGTGAAAAAACATTATACACTTGTTTATATTTCCTTCATAAACTCCTGTGATTGCATAGCATATACTTGTTTATATAACTGTCTAGTTATAACATAACAATTAGCCGAACACTAGGTTCCCCACAGAGTTAGCCTCCTCTTGGGCTTTGTACAAGGTAACTCATTTCATCTGAGTTCAGCCTCCTCTTAGGCTTCATATAAGAAAACTCATTCATCTGAGTTTAGCCTCCGCTAGGCTTCATATAAGACAACACTCCTCTCGCCGAGTCTCCCTTCGGGCTTCGCTCAAAAGAACTCCTCATTGAGTTTAGCCTCTGGGCATCAAACAAAGAAAGAGACCAGAAATCTCTTAATGCCTCCTATTGGGCTTCCAATACAAAGAATCACCCGCTAGGATAGAACCCGAGAGTATGATTTCATGAAATCGCTTCTTGAAATCCTAAGAGGATGGTTTCCTGAAACCCTTCTTAAAGCCAAAGCCACCATACCCTATAGCTTCCTCTTGAGCTTCATACAAGGACCCTCGATGACCCTCGATGACCCTCGAATGCCTCCTCGGCTTACAATACAAGGACCCATGGGGCTTAAAAGCATCCCCTAATCCAATCAATTTCTCCTTGAGATTTAGACGTTTATCATCTCTATGGAAGAAGTATCTCATCTATCACATCACATACAATCAAAAAATTTTCAAACTCTTTTCAAACAAAAACATCTCTTAATCGTAAGTGGTAACGCTTGTACACTCAAGCAAAACACCCAATGCTTACGATTAAAAGATTCAATCATCTTTTTCAAACATCTTTCTTAAACTCGTAAGTGGTAACGCTTGTACACTCAAGCAAAACACCTATAACTTACGATGAAAGATTTCCATCAAATCCTGTTCAAAATGTATGTGATGAAATAGATTAGATACATTTTTCATTAAGATGACATTTGTCTTTGTCTCTTAATAACATCCTATTGCTTCCACTAGCATAAGTGGGAACTACGATTGCTCTGACTTTCTCAACATCCCTTTGAGAATACGTAGGCACAAGGTCTCATCCTTGCCGAGAAAATTTCTTTCTCCCTCAAACCAAACAAACCATAGATCCCTTTAGATCCGAGCTACAAATGCTCTGATTCCCATTAAGGATATGTATGCGTAAGATCCCAATGATCTTTATGAGCACAATAATAACAACACCTAGGATCCCACATAATCTATCCTTCTTAAAATCCAAAGGAGAAACTTTCTCAATCATAGAAATAGCAATTAAAACACACAAACATATCAAACATATTCATATATAAAGCTATAGATAACTATATATATTTAGGGTGCTCCATATATTCCCTTTATATAAAAACCCTTACCCGGACTCCTAATGCTACGCCTAGTTCGCTAGTCGTAATGCATATCATATCAATTGAGGGTATTAATGCCTTTCCCTTTTCATAATCATTTTTCTTGTGTTGAAAATAATAAAGCTTGATGCTCGCGGCATCTTTATAAACAAATCAAAAGAGTAAATCGTTTCGAGCCAGAGAATTCGAATTCAGATTCGATTCTCTCGCATGTCACTTTTTAACGCGAACACATATCGTATGCGATATCAAAATATATGTTGTACACATCTTAAACAATCCAATAAACTTGTAAGATATTATAATCCAAAAAATGCAGACAAAAGAGAATGCGTATCGTACGCAAAATCATAATGTGTGTCGTACACATATGAAACAAATAAACCTGCAAGAAGACGAAAACCAAGCAATGCAGAAAAAGGAATGCCTATCTTAGGCGATATCAGAATGTGTATCGTACACATCTAAAACAAATAAAACTGCAAGAGATGACAGTCCACAATGTAGACAAAGGGGTGCTTATGATAGGCAATATCAAAATGTGTATCATACACATCTGAAACAAATAAACCTGCAAGAGATAAAAATCAACAATGCAAACAAAGGAATGCACACAAATGTGTACAAGATCGGGATATGTGTCGTACACATCCAAATCAATCGAATAAACCTGCAAGAAGGTGAAAACCATGCAATGCAAAAAAAGGAATGCCTATCGTATGCAATATCAAAATATGTATCGTACACATATGAAACAAATAAACTTGCAAAATATAACAATCCATAATGCAAACATAGGAGTGCCCATCGTAGGCAATATCAGAATGTGTATCGTACAAATCTGAAACAAACCTACAAGAGATAACAATCCACAATTCAGACAAAGAAATGCACACACATGTGTGCAAGATCGGGATATATGTCGTACAAATCCAAATCAATCTAATAAACCCACAGACAATAAATTCACACGCATGGGTGCAAGAATGGGATATGTGTGATACATATCCTAATCGACCGAATAAACCTGCAAGAAGGTGAAAACCAAGCAGTGCAGACAATAAACGCACATGCATAGGTGCAAGAATGGGATATGTGTGATACATATCCTAATCGATCGAATAAACCTGCAAGAAGGTGAAAACCAAGCAATGCATACAATAAATGCACACGCATGGGCGCAAGATAGGGATATGTGTGATACATATCCAAATCGATCGAAGAATGAACTCAAAGTACCTTGCACAAGTAACAAAGTGTTAGAAATAACAAGGAAGGTGCTTTATCGAAAGCACAAAGCTCAAAAGAGATTATTCAAATGATGATATACTAGTATAAGCATACAAGAAGTGAAATAAAATCTAAAAAATCGGCTTGGGAAAGCATTTATTTGAAATCGGAGCAAAAAAATCAACTTTTCGGAATTAATTAAAAATCGCATGGTCGCTTGCAAACGTGCCAACAGATTCAAAAACATGATCGGTTTTAATTAATTTCAAGTGGAACTGAATTTTTTTTGGACCTTATAGGTGGCTGGTCAGCAACTCTGTTTAGGCATGTTGCACTTGAAATTTGGTTTCGAAACCATTGAAATCGGTTTTAAAACATCCAAAAACGTTGGAGAAAAGCATTGCTACCTTGAACCTTTGAGAATAAATCGATTTTGGTTCACAAAAATGCATGAAAATGCTTATGGAATGTGAAATTCATGTATCGATTTAATTTCCAATTCTCATTTGTTTTATGTTTTGAAATGAAGTGGAGAATTGGATATTAAATCCATACGTGATGCAAATAATTCTACATGATTGAATTTACAAATGATATGACAAAATCAAAGTTGTTTGAATGAAACTGAATGCATAAACATGCATATTTATTCATGTAGTATGTATTAAATGTGATGTTTCATGAGTGAAATGCATATGAACATATGAAAAAAATGCAAAAAAACAAATGATCAACCAATGCCAAATCTCGACATAATGCAAATGTGATTTAAAGTCAGCCATGGATCAATGATCAATCACACTTTAGTGTATCAAACTCAAACAATCAAGAATGCACACTTTAAATCATGCATATGCATTAAACATACACCTCGACACAACTTCGAGTTCACAAAATCAATCCAAAACGTTCAAATTCGATTCAATTAATCCATAGAAGCATTAATCAATGCATGAACATTTTATTTGCAACTCAAATACTCAATACAAGTGCCTATGTATAAAGGAATTAATGCATGAGTTCTCTCAATGTACACAAATTCTACACCTCGACTCAATCGAGTTCAAGAATCTAGCCTAGTATATCTACAAGTGATTCCTCAATTTAATTTCAAGAATAATCAATTTCTAAAATCACTTAAAATAAGTGCTTGTTAAAATAATCACTTACTTGAAATCGAAACTTGAACATAGAATTGAAGAAGAATTGAGAAATTGATGAAGGAGAGCCTTGATCTTGATTGAAGGAAGGTTGATTAACATGAAGAAGGAAAGAAACCGAGCTTGCTTGAGAAAGAGGGAGAAAAAACAGGCAAGAGAAGGCACGGGAGTCCGGTAGCGCGCAAGGGAGAAGAAAAGGCCGATTGAAAGAGTGGATCGGTCCGGGGAGAAGAGAAGAAGAGAGGACCGGCGAAGGGAATATGCCTAAAATGAAGAAGCTCAGAGGGAGAAGCCGGAGCGATGAGAGGGAGAGCCGATCGGTTTTCCAGCGAGGAGATAGGCCGGTTTGAGGTGGCCCAGTCGATTAGGAAGGGCGGCTTTCAGTGGAGTTTGGTCGGAGCTGGAAGAGGGAGGGCGATGCTCACAGTGGAGGAAGGTTGCTTAGCTTGGAGGGAAGAGTGAAATTTGATTTTCCTTTTATTTTTGTTCTTGATAGTGGAGAGCAAAATTGAGAGAAAATTGAGTTTTGGAGTGTAAAATTTAACAAATGATTCTTTTTTTCAACTCACTTTTCAAGCGTTTGACACATACAAAATTTTATTTGCGCCACCTAGAGAAATTGTTTCGAAGAGGGACCTTCTGGTCAAAATTCAAACTCGGGATGTGAATGCACATTAAATCCAACAGAATTTGTGAACTTTGGGAACCAGTCCCATCGTGTTTTGATAAAAATCGAGCGAGATATGATTTTTTGAATGTTGCGCGTCAGATGAAAAATGCTCGGTTCAGCTCAAATTCACCTTCAAAGAATAAAATTCTAGTATTGATCCGTAAGGAATTAGCTCTCGGCTTGAACACGAAAGTTGTAGAGGACATCGAGGCGGAATTTTAGACACCGGACCTGATCAGTTTTGATATTCAAGTTATGAGTTATGAATTTTTTAGTGCACCGTGAACACGGTTCAACCAGAAAATTCAGTTTATTCTACTTAAAAGATTATTTTTCTGGAGACTTTCTTCACAAAATTGGCCACCGAACTATGAATTAAAGTTGGAGATAATATTGAGGGATTTTCCAATCAAAAATCATTCGAAAATACCCAACGAGCTAAGAGATATGAACTCTGGAGCGCCCCGAACGCACAAGAAACTGAATTCCACTTTATTAAAAAATGAACTATCATAGTCCTTGCTTGATGAATCGACTTTCAATATGAACAGATGAATTAGAAACATATTGAAATGATCCCAATGCCTGTAGAACCAACCCGAGATAACCCTCTTACCAGAAGATCATACATCAAGCATACGAACCGAAAAATATCAATTTTTGGTTCAAAATAGTCTGAATTGGCCGAAACACGCAGTTTCTTCCGCAACCTGAGATGCTTTTTACCTCGTGACCCTTAGATCAAATCTATTCATGTATTTTTATGATAATGGAACTATAAGAAATAAATGTCAAAATGAAAAGGGTAAATTTTGGGGTACAACAATTTTCCCTATTCAGTCATCCTTTGACCTAAAGTGAGGTTGGCATCCCGCCTTCCAAGTGACAAGGTAAAAGGTGATTGAATACAAATATATGAACTCGAAAATTTACACTCTAAATACCAGACCATTTGTATCAACACAGATGAATGCGAACTTCTTGTATCGTACCAAAAGACACAAAAAGGTTTCCAACTCCACTGAACTTCACTGGAGAGAAGGATAAGGAATAGTAACGACTAGACCTTCAAAGAATACTCATAACACTGTGATTTTGAAAAGAGAAACAAGTATTTTACTTTCTCTCAACAGGTACAGGTGACAACCCGACCCAGGGACGTTGCACTCGGGAAGAAATGAAAACACAACAAAAATGAAGACTGAAAACACCGACTAGGCTCCAACAGAATACTCAGATTACCGTATTCTAAAAAGAGAAACAACTACCGTACTTTCTCTCAATAGGTAAAAGTATCGTACTTAAACCTAAGGACGTTGTGTCAAGGAAGAATTGGAACACAACAAAAATGAATATTGGAAACGCTAACCAGACTCCAACATAATACTCAAATTATCGTATTGTGAAAAGAGAAACAAGCATCGTACTTGAACCTAAGGATGTTATGCCAGGGAAGTCCTGGAACACAACAAAATAAAGACTGGAAACGCTGACCACACTCCAATAGAATACTTAGATTACCGTATTCTGAAAAGAGAAACAAGGATCATACTTGCTCTCAATAGGTACAAGAATCGGCCTCGACCCAATTCGACCGCGTTACGCTAGGGAAAAAGTGGGACATAACAACGGAGTAAAGACTAGAAACGACGACTAGACTTTACCAACTTAGAATGCTTTACTCTGAGAAACGAAATAAGTATCATACCTGCTCCTTAGGAAGATTTAGTGGTTGCTTCCTAAATCGAGCGGTTGTGCCAGGAAAGAACTTGAAACACAACAAAAATGAAGGATGGAAATGGCGACCAAACTTCACACATAGTACTCAGATCACCGTACTATGTTAATAGGAATGAGTATCATACTCGAACCTAACAAGAATCGGTAGAGACCTAATTCTTGCGCCACTGGAAAGGCAACAAGGAATAGTGACATGCCCAACTCCAACTTCACCAGGGAAACACTAGTGACAATTGGATTTTCTCAGAATAAACGCCGAATTCTGAGGGAGAAAACAAGTGTCGGGGGCTTGCTTTCAATAGGCACAGGTGACAACCTGACTAAACATGTTGCACCCGGGAGTAACTGGGACACAACAAGAATGAAGACTGGAAATGACGACCAGACTCCAAAAGAATACACAGAACACTGTATTCTGAAAAGAGAAACAAGTATCATACTTGTTCTCCATCGGTATAGGTGACAACCTGACCTAAGAAATGTTGTGCCAAGGAAAAACTGGGACACAACAGGGGAAGTAAAGAATAGTAACAACCAGACATCAAAGGTATTTAGACATCTCAAAAAAATTCATCCGCATTGGAATTTTCAACACACCCGACCTGACAAGGGATTACAGGAGTATCACTAGGGACAATGATTATTGATTATGGCTTATAGTTTCATGAAATGTATGAATTTTCTATCGAATAATGCAATGTGATGATGCATGTTTGCAAGAAAATAAAATGAGGAGTAACCGGTGACCACTAGATACATCATGAACAGGTCTCACACTTGCGAACTTCACTAGGGGAAAGTGAAGCATATTGTCGGAGCAAGAATACCACCATTGATTAGGCGATCCCTGGGGAAATTCAGTAATAGACTTCTCGAGGAACATCGGTCCCTGGAGAATACAACTTTCTTGGGGATACGACTTCGCATGGAAAATGACTTCCTGGGGAAATTAACCATTACATAGAAACTACCTGGGGAAATTATTCACAGAATAGTGATCAATTTGGGAATGATCAGCAACACTTGACGAAGAGCTTCCACTGTTACATCCATCGGGAATATCATATCCTCCATCTGGCTTCAGTTGGGGATAACGATAATTGTTCGCACACCAATCTGCTGGAAAGAATATGGTGTAACATGGGTGAGTGACAACTCCATCGGGGATTCCTATCTATATTCTCTGTCTGGGAACAAAGCCTTGTACTGCCTGATGCAATCGGCTTTATTGGGGATAAAGCATTATACAACCCCACTGGGGACATCATGAATAGTCCACTTCGATCTTGATTGGGGAGTACCAGTTATTGTCGAATAACTTCCGGGAAAGCCACAAGTTGACCTTTTTCTATCGAAACAAAGATCAAAGTAAACTTCCTGGCACCAACACACTAGGGAATAACCAGAATAATCTAATGTCCACACATCGAGGAGAAAGAGAGCTCTCAAGGAAGAACACTGACTTGCTGAGGGAGATAATTCCATCATCAGGAACTTGTGGAAGTCACCTGAGTGTACACTTTATGGGGAACTTCATTGGGGAAGCATTTGATCATCAATAACCCACTAGGGATGACAATCCTTCACCAACAGTTCAAACATCGTCTTCACTGGGGATAAAGGCTAAAATCTTCTATCGGGGATGATTTAAAAATCCAATGGACGTTCATTGGGGGAATTTCTATTGGGATAGGTATCAATGACTTACACTGTGGAACTTATGCATTTCCCTGTTATAATACCCTGCTAGTGACCTTGGAACCTGCCCTTTACGAAAGGTAACTTCCTCTGGGGAATTTCCGTCAGTGTTTGCTGGGCAATTTCATCGATGATACCATGCTAATGGTAACCTTTGAATTCGATCCTTTTTGAAAGGTATGGCCTTCACTTAGGGAACTTCCATTAGTGTTCACCGGGGAAGAAATGTAGATGGCTTTTGCACTGGTACATCGACTACCTGCAAGTCTGCAAAGATTCCTATAACACATTGTCAGATGAATAACCCAGGTGTAACATGACAACCTTGTATACTAACCGAGTCACGCAAGTTTCAATGTAAATTCAGGATTTTCTCATCATGGTAGAACCTCTAATGTTTTTCAAATGCAATATTTTATCACAAAACTTTGAACGTCTTTCACAATTTAATCAATAAAATTCAAAAAAATAATTGACTAAAAAGACTTGTTTATTGATTGAAAATGGCTTGTAAATAGGCAAGTACATTAGGAGGAAATTCCTGAAATGAGGCAATTGCAAAACAAAATAAGAGGAAAACTAAACACATGGCAATGCGACAACAGATCCTCATCGGGTTTGAACCCTGCTATCACTTTTATAACCATGACTATCTCATCACTTTGATTTTCCCGAAAAATATGATTGAACTGATCTTTGCCCTTCAGAGTAGCTATACTGTAGACATGAGGTGCGATCATTGATTCGACGTGGGACGTAGCTGTTCTCTTTTATTCCCTTTTTTCCTGGACCGCCCTTTCGGGTTTTCAATCCAGCGGGTGTACACGTTTCTTTTTCATTCTTTAAGTCCACTCTTTTTCCTTTTTTTTGAGCAGGTCTATGCGAAGTATCTTTTGACTACACCCGCGTTCACAGGTAGTGGGAAATCCTCTCCATCCATTGTTTCAAGCATCATGGCGCCGCCAGAAAATACTTTCTTTACAACAAATGGTCCTTGGGATCATTTGCCCTTGGGATCACCCTGGGGGAGAATTATCCTCTTCAGCACAAGGTCACCTAGCTTGTATTGTTGAGGTCACACCCTTTTGTCAAACGCTTTTATCAACCTCTGTTGATAAGCTTGACCATGACAAACAGCCGTTAATCTCTTCTCATCAATGAGGTTCAAATGATCTAAGTGATTCTGAACCCATTCTTCTTCGTCAAGCTCTGCATTTTTCATGATCCTTAATGAAGGAATCTCAACTTCAATGGGGAACACTGCTTCCATGCCATAGACTAGAGAGAAAGGGGTTTCCCTATTCAAAGTGCGCGCGGTAGTCCGATAACCGTACAAAGCAAAAGGCAACATCTCATGCTAATCTTGATAGGTTACTACCATCTTTTGCACAATCTTCTTTATGTTCTTATTCCCTGCTTCGACAACACCATTCATCTTTGGGCGATACGGGGATGAATTATGATGTTTGATCTTGAAGGACTCACAAAGCTACTTCATCATCTTGTTATTGAGATTCGATCCATTATCAGTAATGATCTTATCAGGAATCCCATAATGACATATGATATTCTACTTGATAAACATGGAAACCACATTCTTGGTGACATTCCCATAAGATGCGGTTTCAACCCATTTGGTGAAGTAGTCTATGGCAACCAGAATTAAACGATGACCGTTGGAAGCAGTCGGCTCAATCTTTCTGATCATGTTAATGCCCCACATAGAAAACGACCAAGGATAGGTCAAAACATTCAAAGGCGATGGTGGCACATGCACCTTGTCAACATACACCTGACACTTGTAGCATATTCTAGCATGATTGAAAAAATCAACCTCCATAGTGGACTAGTAATATTCAACTCGCAAAATATTTTTAGCCATGGTATGCCCACTGGAATGCGTTCCAAACGAGCCCTCATGCATTTCTTCAATGATATTTACGGCTTCATTCTTATCAACATGTCTGAGTAAAAGGCCATCCTGATGTCTTCAGTATCACTCACCATTGCTGAGGAAGAACTTCACTGAGAATTTTCTCAAAAACTTCTTATCTGTCACGGATGCATCCTCGGGATACTCTTGAGTGTCAAGGTATCTTTTAACGTCATTGAACCATGGATTACCATCCTTTTCCACATCAACCTCAAAACAGGATGTTGGCTCATCCAATATTTGGATAGTAATCATGGGTGCTTCATTAGCCCATTTGAATTTGAACATGGATGCCAGACTAGCTAAGGCATCCGCCAGATTGCTCTCTTCTCGCGAAATGTGATCGATGGTAATCTCCTCGATGTAAGGAACCAACTCTATAACATGTTCACGGTAAGGAATATGATTTGGGTGACGAGTCTCTCAACCACCATAAACTGACTTATCACTAGATCTGAATCTCCATACACTTTCAAGTGTTTGATCCTCAAATCAATTGCAACCTCAATACCAAATATGCAAGCTTCATACTCAGCCATGTTATTCGTAGAATCAAATCAGATTCTGGTTGTGAAGGGTATGTGGAAATCCCCTGGAGAAATAATAACAGTAACGATACCATTGCCCAATGCATTAGAGGCACCATCGAACACCAATGACCATCATGATCCTGGTTCGGGTCCTTCTCTTGGGCCAGAAATATTACAATCCCTGATGTACCAGATGTCCTTGTCTGGGAACTCAAATCCCATCAGTTGGTAGTCATCCACAAGTTGATGAGCAACATAATCTGTCAATACACTACCCTTGATTGCTTTCTGAGAAGTATACTAGATATCATATTCCGTCAAAATCATCTGCCATCTGGCTATTTGACCCATCAAGGCAGACTTCTCAAATATATACTTGATAGGATCCATCTTGGATATCAATAGAGTAGTATGAGTCAAAATATATTGTCTTAGTCGGCGAGTATCCCAAGCCAAAGTGCAACAAGTTTTTTGAACATTGAAGGAAACGAAATTTGTAAAATTTGGGCACCAGTACCATCACTTTTCGATAAAAATTAAGCGAGATATGATTTTTTGAACGTTGTGCATCTGATGAAAAAATGCTCAGTTCGAATCAAATTCACCTTCAAAGAATAAAACTATGTTATTGATCCGTAAGGAATTAGCTCTCGACTTGAACACAAAAGTTATAGAGGACATAGAGACAGAATTTTAGCAACCGGACCCGCTCAGTTTCGATATTCCAGTCAGGAGTTATGAATTTTTTAGTGCACCGTGAACACGATTCAACTCTAAAACTCAATTTATTCCACTTAGAAAATTGATTTTTCCGGAGACTTTCTTCACAAAATTGGCCGCCGACTTGTGAATAAAAGTTGAAGATAATATCGATAGGAACTTTCTAGTCATAAATCTTTTGAAAATACCCAACGAGCTAAGAGATATGAACTCTGGAGCGCCCAAAACGCACAAGAAACTGAATTCCACTTTATTAAGAAATGAACTATCAGAGTCCTTCCTTGATTAGCCGGCTTTCAATATGAACAAATGAATTGGAGAACATATTAAAATGGTTCCAACGCCTATAGAACCAACCTGAGATAACCCTCTGACCAGAAGATCCAACATCAAACATACGAACTAAAAAATATCAATTTCTGGTTCAAAATAGTCTGAATTGGTCGAAACACACACTTTCTTCCGCGACCTGAGATGCTTTGAACCTAGTGACCCTGAGATCAATGATATGCACGTATGTGTATGATAATGGAACTATAAGCCATAAATATTAAAATGAAGAAGGTATATTTTGGGGTACAACACCTGTGTGTAGAAAAATAATTCTATTAATTAATGCATGAAAGGTTTAGGGGATTACTTGCTTATGATTTATCATTAGTTTAGGTGAATTTTAATAATTGTTTTGATGAGTTTTAAATGGCTTTTGGATGCATTTTCATGAAAAACTCAATACCTGAAATGTGTAAGTAAGTGTTTGAAATTAGTGAAGTTTGAGTATAACATGAATTATGTATAGTTGCTACATGTTATAAAGGTGTGTTGGGATGGAATGTATTCATTAAAATGTATATGAACATAATACTTGACATTGTATATGTATGTTATGTTTTTGGTGAATCTAAAAGATTGTTATGAATTGAATTGATGTTAGGCGTTGATTATGTTGCATAATGACGATGAATGTTATATATATGTTGCATTGATGGTGATGATACCATGATTATATGTATGTTGTGAAATAGGTGAAGATAATTCAACTGAGTTGGATTATGTGGAATATGCTTGTATGATTAAGATATGGTGATGAATCTTAATTTGCATATTATTGAGATTGCACATGTACATACATTCACGCCGATATGGGGCAATGTTGGTAATTTTGTGGGAATTATTGAATTGTCCCAAACTTAACGCCGATATGGGGTTTGAAATCTTAACGCCGAATGGAGATTTTGTTGGCTTTGATCCTTGAGTGGAAATAGAAGCGGTGTAACTGTGGGTTCACAAATATGGTGGCTTTGGTCTCGTCCGGATATGAAGCATTGCTCTAATTCTAAGATGAAAGAATTGGGAGTGTATTGAACTTGATGTTCATAGAATGGTACCACATGCATTTAAGTCACATTTCATTTTGCGTTGGAGTCCTATGCATTATTGATGAATGTATATATGACTAGAATATGTGATAATTGGTTACTGATTCTTGAATTGTTATATCGATGACATTTATGTTAAATGAGATAATTGAGAATGTGTTATAATTGGAATATGATGTATAATGATACTTGGATTACTACCTTGATAATTATTATGTTATATGGAATATCGCATGAAGTGTGGAGAATTGTTTATTAGATTATTGTTTCTATATTGCTTCTAATTATATACATTTTAGTAATGATTTGAGTTCTCACCCTTCTGTTGTATGTGATGTTCTATGCGGCATCGTGTAGGTTCTAAGGATAGTGTTGCTTCGCACGAGACTAGTTGAAGGGATTAATTAGCTTAACCTTATATTAGGTAGTGAATCATTGCTCTGGTCATGTAACACGAGGGTTATTTGAACTTATGTTTTCTATGAGATATTTGTTATGTATTCTCATTTGTTTTGGATTTGTATGTTAAGATAATATGTGATAAGGCCTTGGTGACGATGGTTTGGATTCATATGACTTGATGATGTATGGATTCATTCTTATGTTGTTGAATGATTATAGTATGAGATGTAATCATTGATATTATCTCAGAAATGAAATATTCCGCTGTGATATGCATATTTTAATGAAGCACGAGATTTAAATATATGTTATGATTATGACTAGGTGCATGTTATGTTTGTATTGTTGGTTTTCCATTGTATAGAAAATAACATGTGATGCCCTTTGTATCTATGCATTCTACTTTACTCTGATTTACGCCATGTTTATTTGGGGTTAGAAACGGGGTGTTACACGGCGTACTGTATATGTTTAGGGTGCTTAAAACCTTCCCTTTACATAACAAACCCCCGTACCTTGATATCATTTCCTTTAGGATTTTATTCTCTCTTATGGTTCACTGGTTTCTTAAAAGGTTAATTGCCTTTCACCTACTTAGGGTCCCCCTTATTTACAGGTAGAGTCAAAACCTTGTATTTACAACCTATTATTGACAAGCTCATTGCTAGTTTAGCTGCTTGAAAGGGCTCTCAACTCTTTATGATTCGTAGAGCTATATTTGTCAAGTCTACAATCCAAGGTATGCTTACTGACACCATGCCAATATATCATGGCCTTCTTCTCTACTAAAGAAAATTTGAAAATGTATTAGAAATTTCATCTGGACTGGTATGGTGGAACAAGCTCTATAAGCATGTTTCTCATGGTGGTTTAGTTCTCAGGTCTATTTCTAGGCTGAATGAAGCATGAAATCTGAAGCTTGCTTGGGATTTGGCCAATAACATAGGTCTTTGTGTGAATCCCACATCTAGGACACTGGTGTTGATTTCTTATGTTCAAATGACATAATTAGTTCTTCTAAAGTTTCTGATTTCATCTCTAATTGTAATTGGTCTTTTCCTAGCCGTTAGTTATCTCTGTTCCCCAAGCCTTATAAAAAAATGAATATTTCTCTGTTGCACAATCTCTATCACGATGATAAAATTATTTATCCTCGTGCTCTTGCTGTTAACCTATTTTTTGAGGAGGCTTACACATTTAAAGCATCTTCTGCTCCTCAACCTTTGGTCAAGTCTATCTGGCACAAAGACATTCCTCATACAAAGTATTGGTTACATGGAAGCTCTTGACGTATAAACTTTCTATTGATGATAAGCTGAAGTATATGGGCATGAATTTTCCGTCCATATGTAGCCTATGTAACACGTAGGTAGAGTCCACTATGCATCTGTTTTCTTTTGCCTATTTTCCAAATGTATGTAGCCTCTATAACACATAGGTGGATTTTTTGTTCCTCTAATAGATTATCTCAATGCACCTTGGTGCTTAGGTATGTAAACAATATATCATATATTTTTTGTTGGAAAATTTAAAATTCAAGGGCCTAATTCATTTGTGACTATCAACAAGGTCAAGATTCATGTCTACCTGACTGGAAATAGTACGATTAGTGTTTCTTCCTCCTCTATGTATGAATTCCAAATTTCCAAAGCTTTCAACCTCAAATTAAACCCCTCTAATGCTCTACATATCCTAGAATTCTTTTGGAAGCCTTTTCCTCTCTGTTGGGTCAAATGCAATTGCCATAAGGCTTTCACCACAAGCTCCAATAAAGTCGGTTGTGGTGAAATTTTTAGAGAGAATCGTGGTAAATGTCTTTTGTCACATATTGCACTTGTGCATTGGCTTTCTTCCACTATCACAAAATTTGAAGCTATTATCTTGGACATTGTTGCACCCCAAATTTTACCTGCTATTTTTCTACTTGCATTATATTTAAAATTTAAAAAAAAAAACAGTCATTCACACATTGCATGTGCATCATTACGTCGTATTTAAATTGACCAAAAATCAGTTTAAATCGATATTTGCATCGTTTTATAATTGTAAAATACCCGTTATTTTAGTTCATTTATTTTCACCTCTCTGCCTGTTTATTGCATTATTTTAATTTATTTATATGTCGATGATATCGATACTTCGATTTTATAAACAGACTATTAAAAGCAATTTGATACTGTGCGAAAATTAGCGGAGAAAATATTTCAAATTTTTATCTTTTACTCACTGCTTTATGAATCTACGTGTCGCGTAAATCATGAAAATGTGCTCCTCCCTAATTTTTCGATACATTTTTTAGTCTCGTTTTTAACCGTAAACGTTTTAAAATCGGGTATTCTTTATTATCATTTTATTTCAATTTTAACCATTTCAATAATTTTTCTTTAATTTATAAGACCCGTAATTTATTTTAATGTACTCAGTTATTTTTTTCGGATAATTTATTGTCCGAACTTTTACCATTTTTAACAATTTTAAGTGTAAATTTTTATCTCAAAAAAATCAAACAAAAATACTATTGGGCTTGTTAATTTTTACCCAATCCAATTTTGTGGCCCATTTAACCATGAGGGGCATTTTTGGTATTTTTAAAATATTGTCTAAACCTAGTTATTGTGTATATATATCTATGTGTTACTGTTACAAAGGGGGCCGAATTTTGGAAAAGAATTGAAACGGACACTCGGAGGCTACAGAAAACAAAATCAAAGCTTTAAACAAAAAAGCAAAATCTTCTTCTTTCCCTCAGTATATCCGTTTCCTCACTCACCTTCACAAACTTCCTTCATATCTCTCATCGCCGTAATACCCCTGTTCTCGCTTCCGTCTCCTGCCGTCCCTCCGTTTCCATCCTCACCGTGACCTTCCTTCGGTTCTCACCATCATCCAACACTCACACTCCCTCCGCGATTCAACTCTGTCTCGTCTCCCACTGCTATCTCCTTCATCACACCTTACTCTCCCTGTTCACACCGTCAATCTCACCTTCCTCTCACACATCGCCTCCCATCTTCATCTCTCAACCTTCTCTCTTTGCCGTTAACAATGTTCTGGGCTCTTTCTCACCATAACCTTCCCTGCTAACCTCGCCAGTAATACCCTGCTCGCCTGCCTCCCGTAACGTCAAACATCACCGTCACCACCACAACCTTCAATCGCCCACCACATACATACTCCATTCCTCACCGCTTCATCGTGAAACCTCAACCTTCACCACTTCAGAAACCCAAACGCTCTGCTTCTTCCTCGCCGCACGCACGCAAGACGCTGCCCAACTCTCCGTCACGCCAACATCCGTCAAGCACCGCATACTGCTCAAAGCTCGCTTGTGTAACTTTTGATTCCTCTTGTTGAGACTGTGATTGTAGAAGTTCAATGGTTGTGATGCTGTGAACATTCTGTGTAAGATTTTGGTTGAACTTTGAACTCGCTTCCCTTTCTTCCAGCTATATCTTCTGGTTGTGCTAAAAATTTGCATCAATGGCATATTGTTTGTTTGGCATAAAATCCTGATATCGGTATTAAAGCATGTAGTATCTTGGTGTCCTGTTTTCCTATTTTTGTAATAGTGTATTATGTTTCAGTACGTGATAAATTGGCAAGTTTCGGATGATTGAATCCGTTTGAAAGTCGGTATTGTGTTGAATCTGTAAGCCGAGTCTTGAAATTCTATTAGTTCGATTCTGTTTTACTTCAGATTGCATTAGTTTGTTAGGTTGAAAACTGTGGTTTTTGTGAATTCTCTTGAAATCGTGAGTTTTGGTAACTGCTAGTTTCGATGATGGTTTGACATCTAAATCGCGTTATTCGTGAAAGATATAACCGAGAAACTGTCGTGGGCAGCCATGTTATTTTTGTTTTCTTTTGAATTGGTGATAAGAATCCCGCTTTTGTTTCGATGAAGGCTAAATGATGATGCCGTAAACTGCAGCGAATCTAGCCGAGAAGCATATTAGAACACCATGTTTTATGCTCATTTCTTTTAATTTCGATTGATTTGATAAGAGAATCCTATTTCGGTTTCGATGAGGGCTTGATATTGAGGTCGCGTTTATCCGCGTACGATTTAGCCGAGAAACCATTAAGATATTGCATCTTTTCTCTTTTTTTTTTATTTCGATTGAAGTTCGTGAGTAAAAAATGTATTTTGTTTTAGTTTCAATGATGGTTTGAGGATTGGCCGCGTTTAATCGTGTGTGAATCTAACCGAGAAGCTACGGGGCAGCCTTGTACCCGCTCTTTCTTTAGGCGAATTCGATAAGAATGTGGGTTTCGGCACCACTTTTGGTTGATGGTTGTAATGGTATAGCTTCGATGATGGTTTAGTATTGATACCGTGCTTATTCACGAATAATACAACCGAGAAACTTATGGGGCAGCAAGTTTGTTTTCCCCTTGTTGTTGAATTTGCTTAAGTTAGAAGCTTTTAATAAATCGAGTCGACATTAAAGTATTAATTTACGCTTATGTTGTGGCTGTCCGGACTTTGCTTCAATTAATTAATTTCGAATTCGAATTCTAGTTTTATTTCATGTGCATAAGTGCTGCCCGGTTTTGATTCATGTGGTTTAAATGTGTTTAGAACCCGATTTTCCATGATTCGACTTTGGATTAATTAATAACTTGTGCACGGCTTCTTTGGTTTCAATTACAATTTGTTGCTTATCCGTATACATAGTTCATGTTAATTACATTTTTGATTTTATTTCTTCGTTACTAACCATGTTTTGATTCGATGCGATTTTATGTTCATTTTATTTCACACTATGCTACTAATGTATTTGTTATTTGTGAAGATATCCGAGGATGGTTCAAGCATACATTCTATAGTGTCGCATCTACATACATTTTTATATACTCTTGTTCATATTACTATTTTTATTTAATGTTTAATATTTAGTATTGTACATACAATATACGTGCATTTTCATTTTATTTTATATTTTATACTGTAAATTTAATTATACATATTATTTTTATTTCTTATATTTATTATTGTAAATATACATATTATATTTATTTCCTATATTTAATACTGTAAATATATACCATATACATATTATTATTATTATTATACTTTACATATTCATTTATAATTAAGTTCGAATTATATTATACAAACCTTCTCCGCGTAGCATTTTCTTAGAATTAATTTCTATAGTCTATTCTAATTAACCAAATAAAATGCAAATGATACAATCATCGATATTTAAATTTCTCCGCATTTAATTCCTGTTTATATGCTTTTAATATAATCAATTTACCTTTTCCTCTTTAATTTCAATTCATCCCCATTCGGAAAAATGTATCCCAATCCCCTTGTTGCATTGTAATTAATTTACCGCTTTCTATTTTATTTCACCGTTTAATCCCCCATTTATAATTCATGTATCCCTCTCCCAAAAAACAATTATTGTAATAATTATCTAGTGCACATTTATTTTATTTTAATTTAACTGCCACTTACACAAAACCAAAAAAAATCTTTTTTTAAACTAATACCTGTGAATCATTTTAAACCTGTAAGTCGACAAAGCTAAGAAGCGTCGCGGTGACCACACATGCACACATGTACGCTTGATCCTGGGCCTTCTTACAGTGAGCCTATTTCGATTAATTGTTCCAATTAGTAGTTATAGTAGACTAGCCCACTTTGCTAGTACACATGTAATTTAATTGTTTTATACTTAGGTTGGCCACCTTGTATGGGCTTTGTCGATTTTATTTGTGATTTACAATTATCTCGATCCTATTCTTTCTCCATTCACCAAGCATTTAAAACACTTTCAATAAAAACTCGATCCAACGTCGAGTCTTCTTCTCAAACCTCGATCCAACGTCGAGTTATTTTCAATCCATGTTCTAAACAAAAAAAAACATAGTGCTATGGTATTTAATTAAATTGTTAGAGGATAGCCCGACGATTTAACTAAAATGTAAAGTATTTGGGCCATTAGAGGGTAACCCAATGACTTAAATACTTTATTCCATACACTTAATAAATGTGAACTTTGTTTCACCTCACCTTTTCATAATAAAGATTTTGGATGAGAGATGATCGGTTGACCTCAATCACCAATCTCGAGTATTGAATCGTTAGAGGATAGCCCAACGTTTTGGTACTTGTCATCCACAATTTAAAATCAATTATAACACATTCAATATCTTTTGTGCGTCCGAGCACCCTTTACCTTTAAACCTTTTCAAGATTAGACATGATTCATTTATAATTGAGATGTTTCTTCCTCTATTCCCAAGGTTTTCGACTTCTCCACTTGAGTACTAGAGGTGTTCTCAAACCCTCCCTCATGTTGGCGCGTAGTCCTTTATTCTTTATCACACCTTGTGGACGTTAGACGAGTCTTCTCCTTTAAAAATGAAGACTTGTCTTTTCATTTAAAATCAATCAACAAACAATCATTTTCTAGAGGAACTACGGAGTTTTGACTTTCCCATTGCACGAGGGAATACGTAGGCACGCGGTTTCAAAACCGTGTCAAACTCAAAAATAATAAAAACATTTCTTCTCCCTTTCTTTCTCCTTTAAAATCTTAGAAGATCGTAAAAATTTTCACACTAACACACAACCACACTTTAAACTAAATGGGTACCATCGAGTACGATGGATGTAAGGGGTGCTAATACCTTCCCCTTGCATAACCAACTCCCGAACCTATATCTCCTAATTTCGTAGACCGTCTTATCCTTTTCTTTTGTGGGTTTTATCTATATTTTCCCGTTCTTCTTTTAGAACAAATAAAATTAGGTGGCGATTTCATTGTGTTTTTTTTGAAAATTTAATTTAAATGATTTTTTTTTTGAAAAAAAACGAGTTGCTTCAGACATGGAAGTAGCTATGCAAAGGGGATGGGGTTATTTTTGGATGAAATCTGATTCTAAGTTTGGGGTTTTGGAATCCACCAATCATGCGTTGGTTCTGTGGTAAGTCAGAAATCGTTGGAACATCTATATCAATCACTTTACTCAAAGACATTTGTATTTCTATCACGTCTAAAAGGAAGAGAACATATGTGATGACACTGGCTAATCCTGGTTTATCTTCTACTTCTCTATCCATTTTTAAGTCCATTCATCTAATTGTGAGAAAGAACATTGTAAGTAATATATTAGAGTTACCTTGTTTTAGATTCATTTCCCACTGATGGATTGGGTATGTCCATGCATCTTTTTTTAAGGCATTAATCTCTTCTAGTATTAACTTTATTTTTTAATATATGAGTCTTTATTATAAAAAAGTTCGAGTGAATTCAAACAACTAAAATAAGAAGAAGACTTAGAAAATCTATAAGATAAATTATTTAAAAAATCTCGAGATTAACCATTTAAATATAGAATCGTGGTCATAGATAAAATATTATTACAAAAGTTAATTCATGCACGATAATCCACCTAGTGGAATAAGACATAGTTATTATTTTGTTTCTTTTTTATTTTTGTCTATAAAAAATATACATATTGAAATTCATCATTATAATATAAGTATTGATCCTTATTATAAGGGAACTATGGAATTCTATAACTCAAATAACCTACTTTTCAAAATAAATTTCTAAGTACTCTACATTTATAATTTATTTAAATACATGTACACAGCATATGCTTTAACAACTTTTTAAGTTTTAAAAGCCGAAGCGAAAGGTATAATTTGTCACCAAATGTCTTTCGTCTCTACTAATCAAGAAGATACTTAGATTATTAGATATAATAAATCAGAGAGAAATAATTAAAGTAACTATAGAGTCATCCATTAGAAAGTATTCAAAATAACAATAACATCATTAAAAAGAAGATGTATTATTGGGCTCAAAGACTCAATTCAAAAATTCATGGCCTTTTCCATTTATGGGTTGACAGAAAGCCAAAATATGTAAATCATTTAGAACCAACATAGGTTTAAGGTACTATTATGAACTGTAAATGATAACACACATGGAATAAAGAAAGACTAATTCTTCATACATTGATATGTGGTACACAAAGCTATTTATACAATATGCAGATTACATGGTAAGCTGCAGTGCATGGAAAGTAGAGAATCTAAACCCTAGTAACTGAATAAACTAAGTAACTACTATTCAGTTATTACAGTTGAGATCCACCCTCAAGTTGACACTTGATATATGTTGATCAAGTTCAAATTGGACATGAGAAAGTTAAAAGGCTGAGGTAGTAAAGACATGGTGAAAAAATCAGCAAGTTGGCTCTTAGAGGAAATAGGAAGAAGCCTCATAACACCAGCCATGAACTTTTCTCGTGGAAAATTGGGTTGGCAGTGATGTGAAGAGCACTTTGGTTGTCACAATACAGGACTGGAGGTTTTGCACATGTGACATGAAGATCACGAAGAAGATACAAGATCCAATGTAGTTCACATGTGGCAGCAACTAGGGCACGGTACTCAGCTTCAGATGACGAACAGCACACGGTTTTCTACTTCTTGATGCGCCATGAGATAAGGGAGTTGCCAACAAAAAAACATGAGCCACAAATGGATCGTCGAGTATCTTTGCAGCCTTCCCAATCTGCATCTAAGAAGCCCAGTAATTGTAGCTTGGAGTGGCGTGGAAAGAACAAGCTTTTCCCAGGACACGACTTGAGATAGCAAAGAACACGACATGTTGCATTATAGTGAGTGACATATGTCTTTGATAGAAATTGACTTATCTGTAGAGTGACAAAGATGATGTCTGTCCGTGTCGTGTTCAAGTAAATGAGACGTCCAATTAATCTTCTATAAGCTGAAATATCAGGATATGGTTCAGCATCATCCTGATAAAGCTTAATGGAAGGATTAGATGGAGTGGATGCAGGTTTCGAACCAAGGAGTCCAGAGTCAGCAAGAAGATCTAAACAATACTTTCGTTGACACAAAGAGATGCCTTTGGACGAATGTGCAACATCTAAGCCAAGAAAATATTTTAGAATGCCCAGATCTTTGATTTTGAAAGAAGCATGCAGTGTATCTTTGATAAAAGTGAACTCTGTGAGAGAATTTCCTGCAAGTAACACATCATCAACATAAACCAAAAGTATGGTTATGTTGGTATCAGTTAATTTGACAAACAAGGAGTTAACAGAGCCAGCTTGGCTGTAACCATGATGCACAAGCGACGTAGTCAACTTTTCATTCCATTGGCGGCTGGCTTATTTGAGGCCATATAGGGATTTAGATAACTTGCAAACCTGATTTGGCTTAGAGGTAGTGACACCTGGAGGGATAATCATATATACATCTTCATGTAATTCTCCATGGATAAAAGAATTGTTGACATCGAGTTGGTGTAAGTGCCAGGAATGGATAGAGGCAAGATCTAGCACAAGTCGAACAGTTGTGAGCTTTGCAACAGGTGAGAAATTATCTGTGTAATCTAATCCCTCGATTTGGTTGTATCCCTTAGCAACCAATCGTGCTTTGAAGCGTTCAATGCTGCCATCTGCATGATACTTGATTTTGTAAACCCATCTGCATCCTATAGGTTTGACATTGGGAGGAATATTAACAATTGACCAAGTACCAGTATTAGCCAAAGCATTTAGCTCAGTTTGCATAGCTTGCCGCAAACATTCGAATTTGTTAGCCTCAGTATATGTTTTGCATTCAGTATGGGTGGTGATTGAAAGGGTGTAATGGCAGTGAAATGGAGAAATATTAGAATAAGATAAAACATTAGATATAGGATAAAGAGTACCTGAGGATGATTTGTGAGAAGCATCATGAAATGTGGCACAAACATAGTCTTGCAAATGAGAAGGTGGGTGGCGTGTTCTAGAAGAAACTCTGAGCGGAGGATTGATGTGATTAGATGAGGTAGTGGTATCGAGGAAGGTGAAGGATTCTCAAAGTCTTGATGAATAGAGAGATGGGTGGGAGTTGAGGTTGTGGGAGAATCATCAATAGGGAGAGACACAGGATCAGTGTTTTGAGAAGGGGAGGACATGGAATTGTGGTTATGAGTGGGAATAGAGGTATCAGTGAAATATTCCCAGTTTTGAGAAGTATCAGGGGAGGTAGGTTGGTAAGGTAAAATGTGTTCCTGAAATAGAACATTTTGAGAAATGAATATTTCATGCGTAGTGAGGTCAAGAAGGACATATCCTTTGAAACCAAGTTGGTAACGAAGAAAGAGTGATTTTCGTGCTCTACAGGCAAGCTTGGTTATGTGGCTGCTCAAGGTGGATGCATAGCACAAAGAGCCAAAAACTTTGACTTGGGTTATATCATGGAGAGTGTTATGAAGCAATTGACAAGGGGACTTATGGTTTAACAAAGGAGTGTTGGTTCTATTGATGATGTATGTGGCATACGACACAACATAGGACCAAAAATTTTTAGGGAGTTTAGATTGAAACAAGAGAGCTCTACCAACATTAAGGACATCTTGATGGTTACGTTCAACTCTCCCATTTTGTTGTGGAGACTCGACACAGGATCTGTGGTGGATGATTCCCTTATTAAAATAGAAGTTAGGCATTAGAAACTCAGGACCATTACCTGTTCTAATGTATTTAGGGCATACATTAAATTGATTTTCAACTACACTGACAAAGTGCTAAACTTGTTGAGAGACTTCAGTTTTGGTTTTTAACAAAATGATCCATGTGAATTAGGTAAAATCACCAAGAATAGTTAAAAAATATTTATGACCATGAATAGATGTGATAGTAAGGGGCCGCATATGTCAAAATGGATCAATTTAAAGGGAGTGGTAGCTTTAGAAAAACTGTGTTTATATGGTAATTTTCTTTGTCTAGCAAAGTGGCAAATATCACAAACATCTTTATTATCATGAGTAATATTTGAATACAGTTGAGACATTTTAGATAAACGATCATGTGACAGGTGACAAAATCAAAAATTCCAAAGAGCTTTAAGAGGTATAGTGGAAACTATGTTAATGCTGGTATGAGGATGATTGACCGGGAAAGAGGATGGTGGATGAGGACTTTGAAAGAGTTCGTATATTCCATCCATTTCATTACCTAAACCAATCATCTTATGAGATTTCAGGTCCTGCACAATGCATTTATGGTCAGAAAAATGAAGTATGCATTTGAGTGTTTGATGTGACACCCCAAATAATTCGATTATTAAATAATTATGATTTTTAATTATTAATTTAATTAGGAATGTAATATTTAATATTTTGGATTATTGGAAATCAATTAAATTATATGGAAGTGGAATTATTGGTGGTGTGAGGAGTAAAAGGCTCTACTCGCATTAATTACTTTATTTTATTTTATTAGAATAATAAAAGGAATAAAAGAAGGAAAAAGAGAAAAAGGAATCACTTTTGGAGAAACTCAAGACGTGAAATTGAGAAGAGGAAAGGAAGGAGAAAAGCCATTTCGTGTTTGGAAGTCGAAGAACCCACAAGGGGTGATTTGATTAATTATCGTGGTATTATGGCTTTGAATTCAACCGTGATCATAGCATGTTAGGGAATCCGGTTTAGAAATTCTAGGTTTCCATAGAATTGTCTCTATTGTGCCGGATTGTAGGTGAAACCATTAGTGTGTCAAATAATAAATAGGAATGATGAAATAATGTTGTTTGATGTTATAATGGTGTAACATGGATGTATTTTAGTGTTTCTCATGTTGCAATTCATATGGGAATGTTTGGAAGTGATTTGGAATGGGTAAATGCTGTCAAAATAGCGCTTTTGTTTTATAGGTCGGGAACCGTTCTCAGTGGGTAGAACCGAGTCTCAGTGTAAAACTTTAAAATTGGCTATTTTGATGGAACCGGTTCCTGTAGAACCGGTTCCATACATTTTCCAGGGTGTTTTCAGATTGCAGAACCGGTTCCTACATATGGAGGAACCGGGTTCCACTGAAACTTTTTGAAAAATTCTAAAACTTTGAAAATTCATAACTTTCAAACCGTAAGTCCGTTTTGAGCGCTGTTTTGGACGTTGTTTCTTAAATTTAATGCTCTATCTTATAAAATGAAAATATTTCCTAAAACTTGAAATTATTTTGAAAATGAGTCGGATTTTGAAAATAAGTGATTATTTATTCGAGGTGTGTTTGGTGTATAAGAGGTAGTGTACCTGTGACATTGAGATATCTGAATGGTGTGAATGAAAGACATGTTTATGCTGTTGATTGTATGCATGATTTGTTGAGAATATCATGTTTGGGATTTGGTTCAGTTATGATAATTTGGTGTATTTCATAGACAGATTTGATGTTGCATGTCGGTGATGCTGCGCATATGCATTTTTGGTGAAGTTAATACCCATTGTGTGGAATTTGACTTATATTGCTAACCGATACACGGTGACGATGGGTGGTTAGGAGATTCGTGTCCGTGTTTATGGATGAATCGATGGTTACCGTATCCGGTTGATGATGGATCGTGGGTGACTTGTCACGTGTTGGTACCACATGCATGAGTCTGATTGTATTTGCATGGAATTGTAACATGTTAGGATGTCTCCAAAGGTTACAATTCTCTTATTGTTATTTTTGTGCATAATGATTTGTATGGTTGAATCGCATATTGGAATCAATTATGCTAAAATGGGTGAAATAATATGCTTGTGATATATGTTGATTGAGGAGCTTATAATGCATTGTAATTATGAGAAATCTCACCTTACTTTAATGATTTCGATTAAAGTAGCACTCAGAGTTGGTGAGGATAGCTCTAGAGCTAAGATATTTAAGTCCGCTGTCGTTGTCATGCTCGATAGGTTGTGACATCGGGAACGTTTAGTTGAGGATTTATTCATGTTTCATTGTATTTGGAATTACTTTTAATAAGACTTGGTTTATTCCGTTTGTTTTGATGGTATTGTTTCACCTGTAAGACATGGTCTTAACTTAATTGATTATTTTGATGGTGGTCTCAAGGTAGCATGGCTACCGAGTTAATGGAGTTTTATTTATTTCATAATTGTGGCATCCCTTGATTTCCGTGTTGACTCGACAAACTGGTTTTAGTATTAAATTAATTAATATATTCGGTATTGTAAGGGTGTTACATTTGACACGCTTTGGAAACATAAATCAAGTTAAGAGAAAACTCGTGAATGTATAGAACATTGGTAAGGTAAAGTCGAGGTGAAAAATAACAATACCAACATGTTTAGCTATCATAGAGGCACCATTAGGCAAACTAATGATAGGTGAGAGGGATTGATAACTATGAAAATGTTTTAAAGAAGAGCATACATGGTCATTAGCTCCCGAGTCTCAAGCCGGTGAGTTGAATAAGAACGGCTGAGCAAATCAAATTTGAAATTAAAGTGATACCTAAAACACTATGTGATTTAGTGCGAGTTGAAATTTGGTTAAGAAGGAACATTGTTGGAAGGGGTATCATGAGGCATTAGATTCGAATTTTGGAGCAAGCTAATTAAGCGAGAGATTCGCTCTTGAGTAATATTGGTGGGCCTTTGATGAGCGCATGTTCACTGTTTGATTGAGAAGAATCTTCCCTAGTTACATTAACAACATTAGCAGAAGTATTTTTCATTCCAAAGTGAGGAGGAAAACCATGTTTTCTGTGGCAGACTTCCACTGTGTGACCTGTGCGATTACAATGAGTACAAACACGAAGATCCTTCTTGTATGTAGATGCAGAATTAGTCTTCTTACGATCAGGAATCTTTCTGGACTCATATGCATTAACCAATGCGTTGGATTAATCAAGAGGTGTATTATGATCTGGTTTAGGAAGTAAAGTTATATGGTTTCTTTCCTCTTGGATAACCATATAATAGATGCGATTAATGGAAGGTAAAGGTTCCATAATAAGGACTTGAGATTTGATAATTGAAAAACTATCATGCAAACCTGTGAGGAATTGAATAATTTGATCTCCAACACGGAAAGCTCGAGCTGAGCGCATAGCTTCACATCTGCATTGTTTAATGAAAGTACAAGCGGTGAGGACGATGAGAATTGAGTTCTTCCCAGGCCACACATGGAGGTGTAATAATCAAGAACCGACTTATCACCTTGTTTCATGTTGATGAGCTCACCATAATGTTAGCAACACGAATTCGTCATCCTTGGAATCGTTTCGAGGTCAAGCCACATCAATGGAATTCTCCAAGAAGATGATGGTTTACGCAATTGGTTCGAACGGAGTTGAGAATCCAAGAATGGATGAGGTAGTTGCAGCGCTCCTCGCAGCACGATTGAGGTCGAGAGAACTGGAACTTCAATGTAGCCATTGATGAAAGAAAGCTTGTTTTAGCGCCGAGTGCTCATTGCATGGAATGGGACCAGAAAGTAGTTAGAGCCGTAAGGAGAGGAGTGATTTTGATAGAATTCGGCCTTCGCTAGGTGGATATAATATCTGTAATCTACATCATTGTTGGACAACGGTTTGCGGGAAGCCATGAAAGATGGATCAAGAAAGAATGAAAAAGTAGAAAAAAGAGAATGAAGAAGATGAAGGAAGAAGAAGGTGATGAATAACTATGTGTGGAGCGTTGATACCATATTATGAACTATAAATGATAACAAGCATGGAAGAAAGAAAGACTAATTCCTCATACATTGATATGTGGTACACAAAGCTATTTATACAATATGCAGATTACATGGTAAGTTGCAGTGCATGGCAAGTACAAAATCTAAACACTAGTAACTGAATAAACTAACTAAGCGCTATTCGCTTATTTGGCTTAGAGGTACTTTTATTATTGTGAATTAAGTTGTTTGTATTGTAACCAAGTTGATTTAAACATCAAAACTTCACAAGAGTGAAATTAGAGTTCCAATCAGGCTTAAACTCAACTCCCATTTCCATAGCACACGACCTCAAAATCCCACGTTCAAGATTCACAAAGCCCGACAACACAAAACTACACCTTCCTGTCCATCCATAAACCAGCTCAATGAGTTAATAAGCTAAGTCAACAACAATGCAATCACAACCAAAGACAAAAAAAATTCATAACCAAAGTACCAAAAGTTTGTCGAAGCCATATTTCTTCTAACCAAATTTCTTCTATTCTTTTTTATACCCCCAATTTTCAAAATTCTCTTATCTTTTCTCCTTCAAATTCACAAACAAAGCCATAGTATATTAATGTAAGCAAGTATATTTTCCACGAACATTTAGGCTATGTTTGAATTAATGGAATGTAATGGAATAAATAGAACGGAACATAACGGAATGGAATATAGATCCCACTCCAATGTTTATCTATTTTATTAAAAATTTGTCATTCCATCACATACACCCCACTTTGAATGACTTCAACTCCTAATTAAACTTATTAGCGTTGATCCAAGTGGCAAATTGGTTCGATATGTCTCTCTTACCCACCCATTGACCATCTACTTGGTAATAAAAACTGAACTCATATGCTCATAGAACTACCATTCAAACATCTCTTTTCCTGCACCCAATGAAAGAATGGTAACATAAATTCATTTCATACTTTATCTTTGGCATAAAGTTGTGTACATTTACTAAATTCACCATAAAAATAAAAACAAAATACACATGAAAACGTCTTAAACCATTATTTTCTCAATCATCTCTATTTGGAGAATCATTGGTTTTCTCATTCACCATTGGAGTGCCAGAAACAAAGTCGAATAAAGCATCAAACACATGAGTTACTTCAATGGTTGCATCATTGTCATCATGTCCAAGTGTGCTCCTCTATTTTGTATCACTTTTGTCCAAGCTCTCATAGCTATCTCCTGACAAACATTTCACCTACTTTGGCCATCATAAGGTAAGTCTCATCTGATTCCAGCATAACAAATTTGTCCTTCATCATCATCTTAACTGTAGAGATAACGTAAGTCCCATGTGGTTGTTTCTCATGTTGGTTTGGATCCATCTTGTCGTCGTTATCTTCAAAACTTTCCGAAATTATATACCCAACACAACAACAAAAATTAAAGGTCAAAATTATAATTAAAACTACGAAATAGAATTAAATAATATAAATACTATGTTATGATTTGAATAAAACATAACCATATACAATTTATTATATATTGAAGTTCAATGATTTGTGCAGGGAATTATTATATATGGTATACTATTAATCACGGCATTTTACTTGCAGAAAAAAGTATAATATAATAGACAACAAAACTCTTATTTAAAAAACTTCATATTACTGTATTTTATTATTGAATTGAAATACAAATTTTTTTATTAAATTGGAAGAAATTCTTATCATCTAATCCAAATTATATAAATTTCATGGAATATATATCGAAAATTTGAAAGGTTTATTACCTGAATATGATAAAAATAAAACCACTCTATTTGTATGTTTCTCTATTGATACTGGTATTCTCAAACAAATATTTCAAAAACATTTACAATGAAGATGTACGTGAGACTATGTATTTATAGTACAATAACATTTAAAAATATAATAATACTTTCTCTAAAAGAAAATATAAAATAATATTTTTGTTTGTTTTTCATTATGTCATGAAAACATTTTTAAAACATTAAATGTAAAGAAGCTTTGTAATAAATATTTCCATAAATATAATTTATTTCAAATTTTTCAAAAAGAAATAAATTGACCAAAAAAGTGTCAATTTATTTTTTAATATAGATGTAATAAAAAAATTTAACCTTCTCTAATTAAAAGAATATCCATTATTCTTAAATTATTATTATTATTATTATTATTATTATTATTATTATTATTATTATTATTATTATTATTATTATTATTATTATTATTATTATTATTATTATTGTGCATTTAATAAAATGAAAATATAATATATTCATATTGGAATTCTTTATCATAATATAAATTGTAATCCTTATTATGAAGAGCTATAACATTTTTTACCTAAATAAACCATTTTTTTAAACCAAACTTCCCAACTACCCTAGTTTTGTAATTTAAAAAATAAAATAAAATACATGTTGACGTTGACGCCAAATAATCAAATGGATTGGAGGCTCCTATATTTCTATTTTATTTTATAATTTTCGAACTTTAGTGATAAAATTAATTTTTAGTGACAAATAAAAAATTTTCATCAAATTTCTTATGACTGTAGGTTAAATTTTTTTTATATGAAATTGATTTCATTATTAAGAAATAATCCAAGGTACGGCTATAACAGAGTTCATTTGGGGGAACGACAAATTCAGGTGTTAGACCCTATAAATGAAGGTGCACAGTAACTGGACACTAAGAACGTCCCCAAAAGTAAGCACCCCTAAAATCCAATCGGTGAAACCAAAACCTGAAGACAATTTATAACCCAAAGTTGAGGAAAATAGAACCTGTTTAGTAAATTGACATTGAATCAGCAAGTGTTGCATCGTATCTGTGGCCGAATGACCCAAGGGACATAAGACATCTACTTGAATTCCTTTCTTCTAGAGATTATATTATGTAGGAAGAATAATTTTCCCAAACCTCCAGAGAAAGGTTCAAATTCTAGGATTAACCGATGCCTTCCAAATTTCTTTCCACAATTTTGGTTTAGGGGGGCGAAAGTCCAAGGGGTCTGCTGGCCTTATCTTGCTAACACACATGATAAGCTTAAGGCACCGAGCACTCACCATCTCTTTCTTTATGACAAATAATTTTGTCTTCGTCCTTCAAAAGGATAGAGGGATACTGATGATTTGCTTACGTCCTCTTCTTTAAACATATAGAAAATATAGAAAATAAGGTATCTCTTCCACAAGCCTAAATCTCCATCAATAAGCTAACTCATTTTAGACCCTCATCCACTCCAACAATTCCATTAGTCCTTTCTCTAACAGTAAAACAAAATTTCTAGGAATTTGCTTATCCATGCCCACAAGGACACTCTTAGCACTCCCAAACCTCTAGTAGGAACATGTCTATATCACTTTCTTAGAAGTAAGTATACTTCTCCAAGCACAAATTGCAAAACCTAGCGAGTTTTCTTCAATGGACTTTCTAGGATAATACCGACTCTTGAAGACCCTCCCAAGGAGAGAATCTTCGCAGGTTAAAAGGTGTCAATAGTTCTTCCCCAACAAACTTGTATTAAACTCACTAATACCTTGAAAATCTATATCGCCGCACCTTTAGCATTTGCCATCTTCTCCTAAGCCAATGAACCTTTCGCTCCTCGTTCTTAGAGGCCCACCAAATCTTTGCAATCATTGCCTTAATCTCGTGAAAGATTGTCTTTGGAAGTTTGTAACAACTCATATTGTAGCTTGGAATTTCCTGGGCAACAACTTTGATTAACACTTCCTTCCCTGACCTTGAAAGGAATTTTTATTTTCAGCCTTTGATTTTCTTCCACACTTTTTCAATGACAAGGGCAAAGACATCCCTGTTAGATCTCCCAAAGACCATTAGTAAACCAAGGTACTTCGGGTGACTATCAACTGTCTAAAATCACATCCACTCTCGGATCAAATTTTTAACATCGTCACTGACATTACGGCTAAAGAGGCTTCAGATTTGTCTAAGTTCACTATCTGGATAAAGGCTAATTGGTACTTCTGCAGAATTTCCATATTTCAGTTCGCTTCCTGGGGGTTAACACGAGCAAAAAACAAGCTTTCATTAGCAAACAATAAATGGGAAATCACTGGAGCCTTTCAAGCAATTTTAATCCCATGAATCCTTGACTCAAATGCCTACTGCTGCATAAGACCTGAAAGAACATCAGCATATAATATGAATAAATATGGTGAGAGTGGATCCTCGACGGAGACCCCTCCTGGGTGAAACCACTGTGGGTTGATCGTTCACCAGCACCTTGTAAGTGACCATGGAAATGCATCTCTTAATGAGCTTAACTAGAGAAGAAGGGAAGCCCATGGAGGAAAAAACCTCAAAAACGAAGGGGGACTCGATCCTATCATTGGCTTTTGACATATCAATCTTTAACTCCATAACCCCCCTGTTTTCCTTTAGTTTTCATCTTCATCTAGTGGAAGCATTCATTTCGATCAAAGCGTTATCTATAATTAGCCTCCCTTAGACAAAAGTATTTTTCTTCTTCATCAATAACTTCAGGGAGAATACACTTGATCATGTTTGCAATCATTTTCATTACGACTTCATAAGAACATTGCAAATGCCGATAGACAAAAATCTTTGAGCTGGTAGGTTTTACATTTCAAGATTAGGAAATGGGTGTCATTTATTGTTGATGGATCTTTACCATCGTTGAGCACATCAAACACAACATTTGAATATCCGGATAAACAATATGTCATAATTTTTGAAAAAAAACATTGGGAAACCATCAAATCCAGGAGCCTTCAAAGGGTTCATTTATTGAAGCGCATCAACAACCTCCTGGGCAGTAAAAATTCTAGCGCACCGATTTCTATGACCTAGATTAAGCTTTCCTCTAACCACAAAACAAACTTCTTGAACATTCACCGGAGAAGATATTGCAAATAGCTCCGATAAGTAATTGACCAACACTCATTCACAATGGAGGTCACCTCACCACCAATGGCCATTCTCATCTCTCAACTTTTTTATGGTATTAACTTTCTGTCGTTGGCCTACTTTCTTATGAAAACACTTCCTATTACAGTCACCATGCTTGAGCCAAATCGCCATGTTATTTTGGCTCCAAATAACCTCTTCAATTTGAAGGAGACTATTACATTGGCTTTCGAGCGATTTGTAAGAATTTATGGCCTTTTCACTGGAATCTTATCTACTGTCCTCCTGAATCAATTCTTCAATTTCACCAGCTCCTTTATTACTAACCCCATCTTATATTCTTTGAAATGCTCATCAAGCCCTTTCATCACGGCATCTTATTACACCTCTAAGTATGAGGTTGCGTCAAAAAATTTAATCACACCTTGAATCGCTCCACACTTCTCGAACCAAAAAATGTGAACCATTTTTCTCCCTTTGCTGTTAGAATCCACTTTTAACTCAATCTTTATCACCGTGTGGTCAAAACTATAATGTGGAAGATGGAAAACTTTCACTAGGGAAAATATGTTAGAGAACTCATTTGAAACGAGGACTCTGTCCAATATTTCCTGAATGTTTTCACTATCACGCCAAGTGAAGTAATATCCCTCAAAACTAAATCCATCAATCCGCACATATCCAAAACTTGACGACCCTAGGATAGCTGTCTAGAAGTCATACAGTTTCCACCCTTTTTTTCATGGTACAATATATTGTCATTTAGGTCACCAAAACATATGATTCTCTCACTGTGACTAACCAGCTCTTGAAGAAGCCTCGCTTAATTTGTTTCTCGTGGTATCTGTACATACCATTGAAGGTCAATTTTGGTTGTCATAATCGTCACTACTATTCCCCAAATATAGTTAGTGAGTACAAAAAATAGTAGGGTTTAAACTCTCTTTCCAAAACAACATGGTCCCAACTACTATTTTCTCCAAACTCGACAATCCACACTAAAAGAAAATCAAGATCGTAGTTAACTATGATAGCATGACCTCCTCCTCGCTTGAGACGAATTCCATAACGACATCAAATAAGGGTTTTCAATATGGATGCGCCTTAACAAGGCTAAAGCGTATGTGGATACCCAAACCCTTGCGGTTTCAACTAGAGATTTTCATTATTGTGTGGTGTTGGTATTCCAACACCACCTCTAGTTCAATTTCTTTCACAACAGATAACACTTATAGATCTCTTAGCTTCTTCCTTATTTCCTCCTTCCCAATACCATCAATTATCATGACATCTACCGGGCCACTTCCTAATTTCTATCTCAAGCCTCTCGAATTGACTAACGATTTTCTCTTACCTTTCTCTGGTCCATTTTGTTTTTTAACCATAAATCCTTACTTTGATCACTACGCTAAAAGCACCTTTGGCAACACTAAAAGACAACACTTTTATCAAAAGCTGCTATAAGTTGTAAACAAAATTCGTTAAAATGTGTTGCTAAAGGCTACCTTTAGAAACACGCTAAAGGCCTTACAAAGACCCCATCTTAGAAAGTGCTTTACGAAAGCGCTACTAAAGGTTAACCTTAAAAAGTGCTTTTGAAATTATTGACATATATGTTTTCTCTGATAAAGAATAGGTTAATTTACGAAATTTTTTTGTTTCTAGTATGTTGAATATGTTGATTTTGTTTGATTCATGTAGTTCGGTTTGTGTCAATGTATATTAAAATGTGCATAATTGTGTTAACCCTAGATAATTGATTTTAGTTTTAGGTTTTAGGTTTTGGATTATGATTAGTTGATAGAATACTAATTGAGCTTTGAGGTGTGTTTGATAAACAATTTAATTAAGGGCTTCTTGCTTAAGTTATTACTACAATAAGTGCTTAAGTATATATTATTTCAGTAGCAAAGTTGTTTTCAAAAAGTCATTGTAGTACTTGTGAAAATAGATGAAAACATATCATAAGTATTCATAGACTCTCTCAATAGTCTCACTCTCACACATGCTTATGCCAATAGATGAATTCAAATAAATCAATTCAACAAGCCCTAAATTTGAGTTTCAAAGAAGTGTAGAGTGAAATTAAGAAGTGGAAAAATGCGTTTATGAAATTGTATAATCGTTTAATATAATATAATAGGCTTACAAAGAAGGATTTTGT
The DNA here is from genome assembly GCA_021764765.1 of Vicia sativa. Lineage (NCBI taxonomy): Eukaryota > Viridiplantae > Streptophyta > Magnoliopsida > Fabales > Fabaceae > Vicia > Vicia sativa. The sequence goes on from CM038792.1 coordinate 284,756,702, forward strand.
TTGAATGTATACAAACTAATGTTAAGTTGTTTACTTGAGATAGAACAAAAGTTCAAAGTTGTATATGTACTAGCATGCTGTTCGTCTCTATGCTTTATTCTATCGCGCTTAGTATATATGTATTAGTTTAACGTATTTTGTATCAAGAGTGCTGATTATTTAATTTTTATGTAGTTGAAACTTGAAAGTAAACCGGTATTCCCTTTGAAGTTTAGATATATGTGTGTTTGTCTTTTGCATAAAGAGAAGGTTCTTTGTTTTTAATATATAAAGTTTTAACATATTTGTTGCCACAAGTTATAATCTCCACTTGCATTGTGTGCGTAGGTCGTGATTTTATCACCATTTGCAAGTTTAATTGTATGATGATAAGGAATTGGAATCAACTCGAATTGCTTGTTATTAGTGTACATGATGATGTCTTTTGAAGAGAAAAATTGAACTTTATCATTAGAAAATAACCTGTTTTTTTATTTTGCCACATATTGTGAAAGAGACCGATATCTGCTTTTTTCTTCTTCGACTTGCTTTTGCTACATTCTTCTTCATCATTAGAAAAATAACCTTTTGTTGGTTTTTTATTTTGAGCATTAATATTGTGAAAGAGAGACCGATAGCATTTGTGTTTGAATTTGAAAGATAAATTTGATTACACCATCATGTGATGTTTTCGTTGAATACATGGTTGAGTTGGTTTATATTGTATGCACTTTTTTTATGATACAAGTATTTTGAATTAGCTTATTGGCCTTCTCGTTTCAAGTTTTCGACGTTGTTGTTGAGTAAATTTGAGGCAAATTTCTTCCCACCATCGGAATCAAATGGTGAGTGAGATTTCTTTTATGACAAGATATTAATTTTCAAAATTTTGCTTATAATAGTGATGCTACTTAATAAAACAAGACAACTATACATTCTTATTTGTTCTTCTATGTAGTGCTTGTCGCAGAACGATATAGATTATGGATACTTTGTTATGTGGTTTATGAAAGAAATCCTTCATTTGAATAAAATAGAGATTCCAATCACGGTATAGATTTATAACTTAGGATTTATTTTAATATTTATCGATATTTCATATAATTTATTACTTTTAAATAAATCATGCATATTATGTTTTGTTATGTAGTACTTTGATGAATACAAGTGTGCTCATTACACGAGAAATCAATTGGAACAAATCAATTAGAAGAAATCAAGGAGGAATTGTGTGAATACATTATTGAGAAAAGAATCATATAAGGTATGAATATTATTATGTGAAAATTGTTTTGAATAAATTATTGACCGTGTTGTTTGTTTATACCTGCGGGACCATGATCATTCACGCGATTTGACGGCGATTTTAAATGATTTTGTTAATTAGGTTGATTTAGTTGTTTTAGGGTTGATTTAGTTAGTTTTAGGGATGACTTTGTTATTGTTAAGGTTGATTTTGGTTATGTTAGAAATATGTGAATTGAATTATAATAGTGTATATATTTTGGATTACAATGGTATGTAATGGTATTATAATGCTTTTTTTGTATATAACGATTTCTTTTTAAATAATATAATTGCCTATTTTGGATTACAATTGTATATTATAGGTTTATGGGATTACAATTTTATATTATGAGTTTACTGTGTTTATGAAATAATGGCGATATATTTTGGTTTACAAGATCCAAAAATATGCTTTCTAAAAAGAAACAACACACGCTTTTACATTAAAGTGTTGCCTATAGATGCAAAAGTTTTTTAGGAAAAGTGCTACTATAGTACACATAAAACCGCTTTTCCTAGAAAATGCTACCTAACGATGCCTTAAAACATTAGACAACGTTTTAAAAACGTTGCCTTATGTATACTTTAGGCAATGATTTTTAAAAAGCACTTTCTTAAGTAGGCAGAGTGCGCTTTTCTTGAAAAGCACCGCTAAAGATGCCTACAAAAGCATAAAAGGCTAGACAAAACGTTGCTAAAGGCGATTTTAGAAAAGTTTTCTTGGAAAAAGCGCTTCTGTGCCTACTTTAGAAAGCTTTTCAAGGAAAAGTCTGGCTAAAGTATACATAAGGCACCGCTTTTCCTAACAAAAGTATTGTCTATACCTACAAAAAAGACCACCTTAGTGGCATTAAACCGCTAAAGGCCAAAAATGTCTTCTTTTCCTTTTTTGGCGTAGTGGATACCCTGTCACCCTATACTCGAGATATCCACTTCCCTAAGTGACTCCGCCACAACCTCAATTTCAAGCATGTTATTAGAGAAAAAAATCCCATTTCACAAGCCTCTCAATTCCCTCTTCCTTGTTTCTTTAACCTTCTCCACCACACCTTCTTCAACTTCTTTCTCTTCCCTTTAATGTCACAATGGCTTTGGTCCGAGGAAATATTAAACAAGGTTTTCTACACGAACCGGAATTTGTCTCCTTCTTCTGCTCTTCTAGGACCCTTGGTAGAGGATATGCTCTCACCCTTGCCCCATAAGACAAGTCTTGTTCCTCTAAATCTTTGAAACCGTCCCGACTCAGATCCCCAACAGCTTTACAATATTTTAGTTGGTGGCATACTCTTCCACAAATGAAGCATAAAGTTAGTAATAATTTCATTCTTGAAATATGTAAATTATTTTCCTTGAACCTAACCACATTTCCCCGGATCCATTTCTTCAAAAGTCCCCATAATCCCTCCTAACTTTCTTTCCATCACCTTAGATCTTAACATAAGGGGTAGATCATAAACCCCAACCCAGAAAACTCCAAAGTGCACATTCAAGTCCGACGGTTTTTCCTCACTGGAGACCCAATCCAAGGCTAAAGGGTCTCGATCGAAGCTCCATAGCCCTTTTCTCATAACCCTTTCCAAGTCTCTCTTCGTTGCAAACCTAAACTAAAAAATATTTTTACTTAACTCTTGATATTCCACAAGATGTTTGAGCTTCCAAGCCCCAATCATCATGTTATTGAAAGCTCGAGTTAAAGCTATTTTTGTCCACGTGTTCGCTTCTAGAGTGCATTGAAAAATCTCCTCACCGTAGACTTCATCAACCTCAACTGTAATCCCTTCTTCTACTTTTGACAAGGGGTGTTTTTCCACTTATCCATCACTAAGAACCAAAATGAGAACTCAAATGGAGAATAAAAAAGAAACCGACACAAAAAACAGTACATCAGACGCAAGGAAGAGTGTCAAAATGAATTTGGAAAAAGAACCAAAAGACTAGATGGAGGAAAAATGTCGCCAAACCCTAAAAGAGGTGAGGAGGAGAAGAATATGATAAGTTTTAGAGAGAGGTGAGACCTTATCTCTCCCTAAAAATACGACCAGATTTATTTTTGTAGGTTAAGTTAACAGTATATGTCTAGTGTACATAACTAGTATACTATTGAATCTTTAAAGAAAGTTGTGATGAAAACCATATTCCAATAGACACAATTCCAATTGTGGTGATTAAAATAGTACATTGATCCTGGGAGTGTATGATAATGAATAATTAAATCAGAATGTAATATAATAATCATGATAATAACATTGACAAAATTCATTAATCGTGTTTAATTTTGGTGGTGTGGACAAACTTGAAATGTTAATTTTGATAACTTTGTGAATCATGTTAAATTTTTTGCCACGGCCTGTTGTAGTAGTTTTATAGTTATCTACAAGTTATTTTGCCTTTGAATGAATGAACGAATTTACAAATTATAAAATTATAGATGTTGTATGAACACCTTGATTGAGCATGTATGTACATGTATGAACCACTGCCAAGAACATGTTGATAGTGAGACTTGATGAGGATTTATATTAGAATTTACCATTATTTTACCTTTCTAAACTGATGAAATAGGAACCCATAATGGATCTCGAAGAATGATTGTAAATTGTATTGTTTCCTTGGAACCTATATGGGTAGAGCAAAATGGCATGCACCTTTGTTTATGTTTCAGATTTTATAGTCTTTTATGATGAATAATTTAGATTAGGATGCTTGTAGTCTTTTATTGAATATAGAATACAAAGTTTGTGATGTAAGCCTTAATGCTCATCATATAGTCCTATGTTCTAACTAATGTGTCAAGTGAGTCACCGTTTGGAGAACATAACTTTGTCATTTATGATGTCAAGAACAAAATAAGGTAATTTTTCTTGATCTTTTCATGTTTTAGTTTCTATGTGTAGCAACAAAAATCTTCGAGACTAAGCCATTAATTAACTCAACTCGTAAAAATAACAATGAAGTCGCCACCACACTTTTATTTTATCCAAAAGACTAGGAAAGAACGAATAAATCCTAAATTAAAATAAAGATCAAGGTAGGGGTTATATAAAAGGGAATGTTTTAAGCACCCTACACATCTACTACTCGCATGAACCTCTTTGAAAACTGAGTATGTGGCTATAAAAATATGTACAAAAGTGATGGTGAAGATGAGAAAAGAAGTATTTTTTATAAATTTTGATTTGATAGAACTTCTAATGAGTTCTAAGCCTACATACCCACAATGTGCAATGTTGAAATCAAAACTCATGTAGTTCGGATAAAAAAGATCAAAACTGGTGTGTTGATTCATTTTTAATGAAGATACAAGTCATCATTTTTAAAGGAAAAGACTTGTCTAAACGCACACAAGGTGTGATAAGGAATAATGAACTACACACCAACATTATGGAGGGTTTGAGAATGCCTCTAGTACTAAAGTGGAGAAGTAGAGAACCATTTGGATAGAGGAAGAACATCTCGATTATAAATGACTCATGTCTAATCACAAACAAAATTTAAAGGAAGAAAGTGCGCGAGGTCACGAAAAATGTTTGAATGAAGTCGCATGTTTTTTAGTCTTTTAAGAAAATTTTTAAAGTATTATGAAATTGGTTAATGTTTATTAAGAAAAAGGTTTTTGAAAAAGCATGGACCTAAGTCCAAGTTTATTATGAAAGCGGTTCAAGTTTGAAAACAAGAAGAGTATTAAAAAGGGGGAGAAAATTTTGAAATTAAAGAAGATGGAAGGAGATGAAGGGAATATCCTAAGTACATGAAAAGTAGAAGGTGAAGGTAAAAAAATGATCTAATTGAATAAGAAATCAGTACTTGACATGAAGAAGCCAATACATTGTTCCTATCCTTGGATTAAAACCAAGCCAACATAGTAACGGACAAAAATACCAATCCTCAGATAAGCTAATGCCTCAATGAAATCAAGTCTTCACAAAATTGGTTGAGTAATATCTGATTTAGAGAGAAATTCGCTCATAACCGAGTAAGCACAGACAACTTCATGACACAGAGAAAATAAACACCCAATGCCTTGGAGTAAACCCCAAGGACTTTAAAAATAACAATAGAGTCACAGAGTCTCGAGCCAAGGTCAAGGTCCAAATCCTAAATCCAAGATTCAATCTCCAAGCATAAGAATAGTAACCAAGTCCAAAAAAGATTAAAATATTTAGTGTTCAAGTTGGATTGTTAAGTATTTTCTAAAAGAAAAAGAAAGTTCAAGTGAGAAAATTCAAAATGACATGAAAAATAAATGCTCAAGTGAACAAAGAAAAATGTAATAAAATTAAATGCTCGTGTGAGCAAAGTAAAATGACATGAAATGTAAAATGCTAAAATAAAGTGCAAAAATTAAATAGCATAAAAATAATGGCATAAAAATAAGAGCATAAAATTAAAATAAATTGTTAATGAGTTAGTAAGTCAATTGTTAGAAGTTAGAGGTTTTACATGAAGGATCCTTGCAGACCCAATTTTTCCCCTAAGATTCTCTCATGCTTCATACAATTGCATTGCACAAAGATCACAAATTGGTTTCTCTCTTATCTATAGGGTTTTCTCTTTGGGAGATCACCAAGCACCTTGTGGAAGTGATTACTACTGTGTGTGATGATTGATATTCGACTAACCATGATGTATACTTTTCTCTCTAAATGTTGTAGGTGAATGGTGCACAAGTTCCTCAAAGAGCTGCTAGGTCCATGAGTGTATTTCCATGCCTTCTCTCATCAATTATCAAGATTTTGAAAGTATTGTCTCGCATTGAAGACTTCTCTTATCATCAAACATGCTCTCTTGTATTGAATGTATGCTTCATTCTTGAAAGAGATCATCAAATTCATAGAATTCTCCAACCTATGGCCATCTCTCAAACTAGGGTTTTGGACTCGAGGACCATATCTTGATGTTTGTGTGAATTTTGTGGATTAATTCAAAGCCATTTGATTCTTAAGAGGACTTCCAATTGAATATTTTTTTATCTAAGGAGTTTAAGTGATGAGAAGATTGTCTTGGAGGCCTATGATTGCTCACTCTCTAGATTGATGCTTCATCTATCTTGTATGACTTCAAAGGATCATAACTTGGTCATCCCTTGTCTCCTTGAGCTCATTTTTATTTCACAATGAACCAAAGGATGTATAATACAACTTAGTTCAATTTGTGGGAAAATAGATTACAAGTCCTTGATGAATTCCTCAACTTTTGGTCAATCAACTTCAAATGAACATATCTTGATCTTCATTTATTATTTTTAGGTCATTCTTTTTTCATAACAATATTGAGGATATGAACTTCATCTCCATATAAGACTTGAATATTGGATGTGTTTGAAAATTTCTTGAACAAGTAAAAAGATTATAGGTCATTTCACAAATTTTCATCAAATTCACAAGATCATAACTTTCTCAATTTTTGGAATTTTTGAGTGATTCATTTTGACAAATGTTCCTTGGGAGGTCTAGTTCATATCATCTTTGAAAATCAAGAGCAAAGTTTGAGTGGAATGGAAAGTTTGAAGAAGAAACATTATAGGTCATTTTTAGAAAGTAACATGCTTTACCAAGGCCTGGCCAAAAAATCAATGATTTTGCAAGATTCCTAAAGGCTCAATCTCTCAACTCAAGCATCCATTTGATTTGATTATTTTTGCATTGTATTCTACTCTTTGAATACTTCATTTGGCTCAAGAAAAATCAAGAAACGCACGAGGGAATTGGATTTGGTCTCAGTTCAAAGTTTGAGCCAAAACCTGTTTTACACTCATCATCGTTTGTGCATTTAAGGCTAACTTGATTTTAAGCCAAATTAAGCCTTGTTTTCGTGACTAATTGTGATTAGGAACTTCCCAGATTAATTAGCACATCAAAATGCAAGGAATGATTGAGTTTTGATGCATACAAGGTCACACTTTCTTCATGAACACGGTGCATCGATTTTCGCTCCAAATTACATCATTCTCCCTTGATTCCATTCACTTCTCCTATAAATAAGGGACACATTCCACACATTTCCTCAAGCTTGAGAGCTAGAAAAATCGCGCCAACTCACACGAAACCTCACATTTCGAGATTTTGTTTTCACTTTTTACCACTTCCATTTGAAATTAACCCTTGATTCTTCCTCCTTGAGCCTCATTGAAGCTAACAAAACAAGAATCGTGCCTTGAAGCCTCTTGAATCGTTCTATCCAAGTCTAGTTTTAGAGCTCGAAAGTGAACTGCTCGTAGAAATCTCCATCGAATCTTGCAAAATAAACATCATTGCACTCTCCTCATCTCTTCGATCCTTGTGATCTTCATCATTTGCATTTTCATTGAGAATTGATCAATTTATAAAAACAAGTCCTCGTTAGTTTCTGCTTTTTCTCAATTTGATCATGGTAAAACCGAAATAAATTTACGATGGTACATTAGAATCGCTTGAAGAGACGAAGCAAATGGTACCTGGTCTCGGAAATTTATTTCATAGTTGAGGAACCTCAATTTCAGAGCGCTGGAGGTTGAAGGCGATGACATGTCTTGTCTCAACCATCGACATTGGAGCCACGTTATTTTTTGAAATGAATTCGGTGATAAAATGCTACCATCTGCGTGTTGTGAGCCCTCGGATCTTATTACTTTTGTGAGTAAGACTCCATCCAACGCAACATTAATTTTGATTTTTTAATTTTAATTTAATTGGTTATCCTGTGATTTCCAAGAGGTCCATATCACATGCGCGTCTAATCCATTGGATTAGCTTACAACGCTTTGACTTTGATCGATGGTCCATATTTTTTCTGCTTTTATTTTATTTTCTGATTTTATATTTTTAATGTTTTAAACTTCAAAAAATTATATTAAATTCATTTTTAGTCCAAAAGTTATTCAAAAAATCACGAAAATATTTTGGAATATTATCTTTCCGAATTTTAGTTTTTCAATTTTCTTTTCAGATTTATTTTTTTGTGATTTTTCTCTTTTATTTGATATTTTTTGTGATTTTTCTCTTTATTTGATATTTTTAATTACTTTAAAAATACTTTTTGACATTAAAGTAATTATTGGTGACCTCATTTCATTTTTATTTCCCGACTTTGATTCCATCCCACAAACTTGATTCAAAAAATTTTCTATTTGACTTTAGTTTTCTTGAATTTTATTTTGATGAAAAAACACTATTTATGTATTTCATCAATAAAGTCCAATTAAAATAACCTAATTTCAACATTATTTAAAACCTTTTATTTTACTTTTATTTTCATTTTATTTTGCTGAATTTTGAATTTATTTTAGAGTCAAAATTTCCTCAACATTAATGGAATTTAGGTGTTGATAGTTTCTTGACCAAATCTACCAAGAAAGTTGATTGATTTTGACGGTTAGACCGAATAAATTTCATCGATGCAAAATAAACTTGAAAGTTACTTCTTCTTCTTCATCTTATTTTTAACCCGATTCGTAAAATGATCAATTGGTGGCATGAACTTTAATGTTCTAACATAAGACCCAAAAGATGACTTGAGCTTTGATCTAGGTTCAACACTTGTGGCGCTTTATGTGTGGTCGCGTTGATTTCTAATCAAGCTTCGACAAGTTTCCACTAAACTTGTCCATTTGAAATTATCAATCATCTTTGATCAAGTGATATGATAATTCCAAAATAGGTGATATACTTGACAAAAACAATTGAAACTTGTAGTGTGGTCACGTTGATTCTATTAAGCTTATGGCAAATCTTCATGTAAGTTTCAAGATGGTCACCTTGTCGACGACTAACAATTAACAATTCGATGATATACTTGACAAGTTTCAAGATGGACATCTTGCTAACCTTAAATTAATTGCTTTTACTTTATTGCTCTTTACTTTCCGCATTTATTTTTACAATCTTTATTTTATGCACTTTACTTTTAGCATTTACATTTCATGTCATTTTCCTTAGCTCATTTTTGAGCATTTTACCTTCTTGTTATTTTGAATTTCTCACTTGAGCTTTATTTTTTTTTCTAAAATACTTAATAATTCAACTTAGGCATAAAAAAACTTATAATTGGACTTGGTTACTATCCCTATACTCGGAGCTTGATCTTTGGACCTAGGATTAGGACCTTTACCTCAGCTTGGAGATTTATGTGCTCTTGGTGTTATTCTGTTTTGTCTGGTTATTATCTTTGTATGTAGGTTATTCCCTTATACTCGACTAAGAGTGAATTCCTCAAATCTACCGCCGTTCTACCGCTTTTCTTAAGACAAGAGTTCACCTAAAAGCATTGATTTATCTAAAGCTTGTGTTTTTTTGATCGATTATCTGCTTCTTATGTGGTAATCCAAAGGATGGGATGTGGTTTGGTTCTTGATGTCAAGTACCAGTCTTCTCACCCGGTTAGATCTTTATTTACTCTTACCTTTGATATTATGTACATAGGTTAGCCTCTTCATCTCCTTCCAATTCTTTAATTTTCAAAACCTTTCTATTTTTCAAAGGATTCTTGTTTTCAAAACTCGAATCGCTTTCATTAAAAAACTTGGACTTAGATCCATGAATATTCAAATTTTGTTTCTTAATAAACTTTCAACCCATTTAATAATATTTTGTCCATTTCTCATAAGACTAAATAACACATAACCTCATTCAAACGTTTTGAGCTCTTTTGCAACTTTCCTAAACTAACATTTTTGAAAATCGACCAACACACAAATTTGGTCCTTTTATAGCCAAACTACTTGGTTTTGATTTCAATATTGCACATTGTCAAGATGTCGCCTCTAAACTCATTGAAAGTTCTATCAAACCAAAAAATTATTAAAAATATTTCTTTTCTCCCCACTCATCCATTTTGTATATACTTTTAGTATATATAC